>JANAVB010003800.1:3482779-3502779 GCA_029216955.1 Iris pallida | reverse complement strand
CAATCAGCCGCAGAATCATATGTAAAATTGTCAACGGTATCCTGTCAGGAAAATGAGCAAGTATAAACACCAACAGCAGTTCCATATAAATTGACAAATACTATAAGAGACAGTATAATAAAATATAAGACAGAGATATAGGCGACTTGGGAACCATTCGAAAGCCGAGTTATAATCCGTAAACCAAACAAGGACCGGGGTTGTAACCCTTCTTTCAAACAGGACTTAGTCTCAAATCATGGTATAATATAAATGTATGTAGAGCATGTGAGTAAATGAAATCATAGCATGGTGAGAAGTACAGAAAGTAAAGCTGAACTGGATATAAGATACGACAATAAATGTAAAATATGATTTGAATTATTATAGCGATATGTGATCGGCTAGGGAGTCATGGTAGAGTTATCCACTTAGCCCGACAATCACATGAAAATCTGAAAGGGTCATGCCGGCCAACCTGTATAACATGGACATGGGGTATCTGCTACACCCTACGTGAGGTGAGGGTGGCGCTAGCAAAATAATGACAGGGAGGCTTTGATCACATAACCCCTAATAATTCCCCTATCCTCGAATAGTATCATGGATCCGGATATGGCACATCATGACACGGATTCAAAAGCAGGTGATCAGCCCATTTCCAAATTAATGTCTGTACAAGTACATGAAACATGGATATCACACACCAATATACCAAGGAAAATCTGGGAATAACATCTCATGATAGGATCCGACTTATACTAGTCCGTGAACTATCGTGTCGAAAATCAAGTAAGACACTACAACTGAATCGGATATAGTAGATATCAAGACAATAAAAACTATCAGTAAATGTACTCGCCTGTGGTCCTGAGCTGATAAGGTGAACAGACGCTCAGAGTAAATCACAGACCTAAAATGAGATACTATGAGTTAAACAGGGTTTTATACTGAAAAAGGAAACTAATTTAAGTCATGAATACAAGTCTAAGTCAAAACTAGGTCAATCTAGGTCAAACTGAGTCGTACTAGGTCAAACTAGGTCATACTAGGTCATACTGGTTCATACTAGGTCATACCAGGTCACGGGGAGTCAATCAAAGTCAAACTAGGTCAAACGGGGTCAAAGGTTGACTTACAGTTGACTTTTGGTCAATTTGTCAACCCTGGTCAACTCTGGTCAACTCTAGTCAACACTAGGTCAAACTAGACAAATGTTGACTAACTGTTGACTTTTAGTCAACTGGTCAACTCTGGTTTGGTTTCGGTCAATTCTAGTCACTTATAGGCTAAGTTTGACTTTCGATTGACTTTTGTTGACTTTTGGTCAAAATGGTCAACCGAGGTCAAAACTAGTCTGAGAATACTAATTCTAACAATTACTAACCAAGAGAACCTAATTCTAACTATATCTTAGAAGTTAAACTCAATATCTTAACTATACCCTATTACCTACATTTACCCTTACCAAGGTAATCCCGATACCTTACCCATTACAAAGTAAACCCCGCTAATACTCAAGATACTAGCGTAGGCTCCTTCGGGTAGCTAGATACTATCCTATCTAGTGTTTACCAACCAAGAAATCTAGGGTTCATGGGCAACAAAACTATTTTTTCTAATATATTACTCTCCTACACATTACCTTATGGTAATATTGAGATATCAAGATACCACATCTAACATAACTCATTCTTCTAAACTACACTTACTCTTCCTCACAAACATCATCTATCTAACCCCCATCTAACTTAGAATGCTACTTCTAAAATAACTTCTCAAAAACTAACTCAAACATCTACCACTACCCTCAAGATAACATAACATGGCATACTCTCTAACATTGACAAACCTTATTTTCTACCACTATAAACACTACCCTACTAACCGCCTAACACACTAAAAATACTCTCTAACTTAGGGGTTTCGTAGTACTAAATGTGGTTGATATGTGTGGGTAGGTATTTGGGGCTAAGGTGGGTCAAAAGGGATGTTTCGAGACCACAAAAACCCCAAAAAACCATCCTGCACTGCTTCTGCTTACTGCTTTTTCCTGCTTACTGCTTACTGCTTATTGCTTACTGCTTACTGCTTACTGTTTTTCTTGCTGCTTTCCTGCTCATTCTCTCACTCTCTAACCGTCTAACCACACACACAAACACGTATGCCAAATCTACCACCCTTCTCTTCTAACACACCTACACACATCTATATACAAACACACTACCACTCAATCAAAACACAAATCACTCAACAAACTACACTAGCCTCAAGTCAAATAGGATGGCATGATCGTCCCAACTCTCTCACCCTCACAACACACACACTACACTACCATCTATACAATATCAAACACATACTAGCACATATCCTCTATCAATCTCACTTCTCTCCACTAACCACACACATCCTTATCTCATTTAAACACACACACTATACTAACATATATTACATAACAATAATATATGTATATATATATATACACACACACACACACACACACACACACACACATATATATATATATATATATATATATATATATATATATATATATATATATATATATATGCATATATGTACTAGATCATACATATTCTTGACAATCTATGATACCTACATTCACATGACATCCATACTAGGCTCATAGGTTACACAAAATGCCTACGTCGCATAGTCACTCTTCTACTTAAAACCAATACTGTACCAATTGGGCCTTCACTAAATTCTAGGATTAAAATATGTTATAGCTCTTCGTGTTAGCTTTCCGAAACTTCAAACGGATCGCATTTTCGTGTCCGAAAGCTCCCAAAATCGCGAAAATACCGAAACGCGTTCATCTTTCATACAGCTGACACTCAAACAATTCTACAGAAAGTTATATTACAAAATTGGCCTATTAATATATATATTTGGAAAGCTAACTTCGATACGGTTCTTTTTAAAAAAACAGAAGGTTAATTGGAGTTCTGAGCTAAAAGTTATGGCATTTCTAATTTGCTCTAGCTACTAAAAACGTGGATAAAAATTATGACGAATTTGGGTTGTTTGGACAAAAAAAACACATGTAGGCCAAAATACTTGGATACCAACAAAGCTATCTAAATAAAACATATTCTAACCATCCTAAATAAGATCAATCCACTCTCTAAAAATATAAATCTGAGATTAAAATACTAATTAACCATTCCTACAATATATATATGCATACAAGCGTCCAAAATAGGGGTTTTTTCTACTAGGACACAACCACAACACAAAGGACACTTCTATGACCACCAAATGGACACGAAATGGACACAAATGGAGATACAACCATGGAGGTCATTCCTATGGGTTTTAAAATATTCCTATATACATGTAGGGATGGATTAGAGAAGAGATTATACCTTCCGGGAGAGAGTTTCAAAGGAAAAAGCCTTCCGACTCGACACCGACACGTAGAGATTCCAAAGGACACGAACGAGCTCCAAATCCTCCCAAACTTGTCCAGCACCCTCTAACTATGGAGTAGAGGAGAAGAGAAGAAGATTTGGTAGAAGAAATGGTGGATTTGGAGATGAAATCAATGTAGTTGTTCTCTAGAAATTTGGGGAAGAACAAGAGAGAGAAAATGGATGGATAAAATGAAATGGAAGAGATGGTGACTCACACCTTATCCCCCCCATAGGTGGCTGCCCAAAAAGGGTGAGGTGTCCCCATTTTGAATGTCCAAAATGTCCTCCACTAATCTATTTGATTTAAATTAGGAATGGGTTAAAGGTTGAGGTCAAATTAGTCTAGTTTTAAGTCTCTAATTAAACTAAACATATCCATAAATAATTAGTCTAACTACTAACTAAAATTAATATCATGTGGACTAAAATTAATATCATGTGGACCATGTCTAACTAGTATGTGGGTCCCACTAGAGTCAAACTATCCCCCGGGTCCCCGTTTCAAGTCGGATTGAGTTGAAATTCGAACCCGACTCAAATAACCCCAAAACAATATCATAAATAATAAAATAAATTTCAACCCCAAAATAATATCATAAATAATAAAATAAATATTCAAAATATTCAAAATGCAAAATGACAAAAATACCCCTATTTCTGAAAACGGGGGGTGACAAATCTATCCACCTTAAAAATTTCGTCCTCGAAATTAAAACCAAGCAATCACCAATGCAAAATATCAAAATAAATCAAAGAGGTCCAATGATCAAAATACCCTTGGGCCAGAAATAACACTGAAAGTATGCTAATCACATGGTTAGGCTCCAGGTCAAACTGTCCCTAGGGTTTCACTAGTAAAACATCAAAATCACAAGTTATGGCTGAAAAATTTAAAATAATTAAAATCTTCAAAATTAAAGCATGAATTAAATGACATTAATTAAATGACTAAAATTATAGCATTTTAAAATTATACTCAAATAGAAACTAGGTGCTACAAGTCAATCCACCTTAAAGGAATCATCCTCAAAAATTAAACAAAGTAACCACAGAAAAAATCATGCAATTCGATAATCGTATGCGTCTGTCCAAAATCATGATACTCAGAATCTCCGTCATGCCAGTGAGCAAGGCTACAATAATCATAGAGTCGTTGACTATGGTACATACCTCTAGAATTATGGTATTTAAAATTTTTGCATTGCCGCATGCTTGGCAGCGAAAACCTTAAATTCTTACACCCGAGAAATACGACCATAATCCGACTATATGTCCTCACTATGCCTGCTAGCATGACCCTAGAGGATTCTAAAATCTCATAATCAAGACGACCTAGCCCATATCTGAGAGGAATATCACATCACAAGAATAAAATTTTATCCAACGATCAAGGAACAGATGGAATTGAATTTCAAGACAGTTTATAAGAAAGCAAATACGAAAATGAGATCGTAAGATTGGAACCAGCTATCTGCTCTGCTACTGCCTGAAAATAAGTCATTGTCATCCTGAAGACGAATTGAACCCAAAAGATCAATATGGCACAAGATAAGATATTATCAAAGAAGGACAATTGAATTCAAATGCAAGAAGAGTTGTCGTGGTAATCAAAAGATCAGAATTTTTCTAAAATGTGATTGAGTAACTCCTTTCATATCCTATATCCTAGTCGTAGGCTCGTAATTAGTACTCTAAGTCGAGCACCATTACGAGATTGTACTAATTGTGACTGTGACCTGCATGGGCCACCACAAAAACGTGTCATGACCCGCACCCTGATTAGGGGCACGAGTACGTGGTTACATCCAGCCTATGCCGCAGCATCGGCGGTAGAACGCTGTCTAGGTCATCTATAAATACTACAACTAAACAGATAAATGTACCTGTTCAGTATATACACTCCGAATGGAGGTGACATAGCAATACAGTCTCAATCACAAATGTAAAACTAAGGTAGATAGTATAGAAAGAAAAATACGAATGATGAGAACGGGAAATAAGTCCAAGATCCACACAAGTCTAGAGCTATACACAAACAACCCAGAGAATCACATAATATATAAAACTACTACAGTCTAAAAAGTACTAGCTGGCTCGCAGGCCCGGCAAACCTAACTAAGCTCCACTACTCAGGGTGAGCAAAGTCTAGTGTGTAGGAACGAAAACGTAAAGCACAATACTCTAGAGGGGGGTGAATAGAGTTGGCAGCGGAATATTGTTAATTAAAATGTTAGCAGCAAGATCACAGAATAATAATCACAATTAAGTAATGTAAAGGCAGAGATAAGAAAGCAAACGCAAAGACAGCGATGTATACTGGTTTTCCTCTGTTGAGGACTAGTCCAGTCGGTAGAACTCTTGCTACCAGTTGAATCCACTATTGGCAAAACCGCAAGTTTTCTTATGAAGTCCTTGCAACTTCTACAACGCGAGCTTTGATACGAAGAACTCTTCCAACTTCAAATGTGAAGAGGTATTCTTCAATCAAGCCTTCTGATTATAATCTCTCAGAAACTTCTAGACCGTACCGTACTGGCAAATCGACTAGAGAATTATAATTGGCTTGGGATCTGAAATTTAAAGCTCAAGAAAACTCTTTGGAAGACTGAATGCTTTAGATAGAGAGAAGATTGAAAGTGAATGAGTGAGTTAAAATGATCGAAATCATTCTCTATTTATAGGAATTCCAAAGACAGAATTCTGGCAGAATTCGGGCAGAATTCGGACAGAACTCTATGAGGAAATCTCGATCAAATCCGCAACTGCAGGAGGACCAAGTTCAGAAGAATTCAAAAATCAAACGGCCACCAACCGAACTCTGGCCGAACTCTTGCCGAGTTCTGTCAGCGTTAGGTTAGGTTTTTTAAATCAGTTTTTGAGGATTTTTGACAACCTTTTTAAAAACCTTTTTGAAGCTTTTGTTTAAATGAATGTTTTTCAAAACAAAGGACATTTTAAAAGTATTTTGAAAATATTTTAGAATAGCCTATTTGCCAGTACGACTCGGTGTACAACGTATTCCTAGACTCAATAAAATAAAAAAAATACATTGCTTAAATAAATACAAACTCGAACAGGCAAACATAGCTTTGGTCTTGAACTGAGTAGATAGCTGTTCTTGATCATGTCCAAGAGTCCGATACATCTTGACTAGCTTCATATATCCAGACAGAGTTTGATCAATTATTAAAATCAGTTTGACCATATGACCAATGGGCCAACAATCTCCCCCATTTTGATAATTGACAAACTATGAATGATATAACATTTAAGCTTGAAATAAAATCAAAAATTATTCATGTCATGTATTTTCTCAAAAGAATGTTAGATCTTTATTTTTCTCCCCCGTTGTCACTTAGCAAAATAATTGTAAAAGAGTAAAACTCCCCCGCAATCAATGCATAAATAACAAACAGTAAAGAAACATAAGAACATAATCATGATAAATGATAGAAAAAGAAAAGGAAATTTAAATAACATCACATGCATGTATTTGTACTCAGGCAGTTTGTAATAAACAAAGAATAATATCACAGTAACCACAAAGATGCTAAGTAAATAAATTCAATTTATAATAGAGAAGCAGATAAAGATGCTAAGTAAATAAACTGATGTGAATCATAAAATATGAATCTCATAAAGATGCAGATAAAGATGTTCAGATGACATTAATAAAACAAATCCAGTACACGTCCTCAAAAAGAAATACTAATAATAAAGTCTAGAAAGATATAAAAACTTGGAATGTCGGAGCATTTCCAAGTATACAGTAGATAATGTCTAAGTCTCACAAATCAACTAACATATCACAACTCCTCATCATCATCATCATCGTCATCGTCAGCATGACCAGTATGTCCAAAGGACCAGCTGCAGAGGTACCCGCGCCAGAAGGGTGAGGAGGAGCGCCAGTGTAAAACTCACCGACATAGTCACGAGGAGGAGCACGGTCAGAACGGTACCAATCATATGTGCTACCGGGCTGAAAGTAGGCATGAACAGCCTCATCCTCACAGCGGTAACCAGAGAAAGCTGGATCTCTAGGAATGGAACTGGCAGAATGTCCAGTCTGGGCGAAACGAAGATCAGCAAGAGAATTTACAATCGCCTGATAACGGGTGATGTCGTAGAACTCACGTTCGCGAGCCATGTCCGTCATAGAGACGTGCAAATCTGAAATGTGGTGGTGTATGCCCTCAAATGTCATAGCATACTGCTGAGGAGGTGGAGGAGGTAGAGCAGCAACAGGAGCAGTAGGAGGAGCAGATGCAGTCATACTGCGACGAGATAACTTGAGAACCTTAGGCTCAGGGTCTTGAGCACAAGTAGATAAGTCAATGTCAAAATACTGGAAGATACGTGGGAGAATCATCGCATAAGAGAGATTTCTATCTCTTGTACGATAATGTCCCATCATCTGAATAATGGTCTTAGGGGCAGAAAATGGAATCCCCTTAAGAATGTGATACATAGCAGATAATTCAAGAGATGTGATATCATCCTTCGAAGTAGACTTCGAAAGGAGAGTGGAGTAAATGATAAGGTGTAATTCATAATTAAACAAGTTCAAGTTGTTTGCCTTGAACTTTCCAGAGCGAACTCTATCAGGTGCACAGAGTTCCGCTTTGAAACTAGTAAGTGTCGTACCTTCGGGGAAATTAAACTCAGTGATATCAACCAGCGGTTCACCTTCGTTGGGAATACCAAGGATCTCCGCTAAGAGAACATCATTGAAATTGATATCTAATCCTCCAACACGAGTGCTTACATCAAACGTGTTTAATATGATATTGAAGTAAAACAGTCTAATGGCATTAGTTGCTACGAAAAAACAGAGTTTAACAAAATGCTGTAACCCTAATGCCTCAAAGAAATAGCAATGATCTGGAAATACAGTCCACTTAATGGGAGCGCCTGTGCATATGGATCTCATGGAAAAATCTCTATACCATAGTAGGGCTTGGTCTAGGGTTTGAAAGTAAAACCCATCGAACACGCCATCGCCAGATTGGACTGGCGAAAAGAGGGAATTAGTGGGTGGATTCGAAGATGAACCTTTCTCACTTGGGTTGGTTGTCTTCTTCCTCTTGAAGGGATTAAAATCCTTAGGTGCCATTTGTACAATAAAAAGGAAATAGTACGAAATTAAACGGAGGGGAAATAAGGAGTTATACCTCCCGAGAATTGAGTATGTTGTAGAGAACGACGAACTTCGCACGAATCGAAAGTTTGGATTGATTTTACCACTTGGATTAGAAGAGAAGGGGTGGTGAAGAACTAGGGTTTGGGGGTTCTCTCGTGTGGCTACTGCTGCTGTTGATGTGGTTTAGAAGTAGTAAAGAAGAAAGGCTCTCCGGTTCTGGTTATATAACCTGATACCTTCAACCGAACTCGGGCCGAATTCGGTCCGAAGTCTGGCCGAATTCGCCTGGGTATGGTTTGAAATACTTTCTTTTTATTGGCTCATTGCAACTATTTAATTCAAAGATTAGTAATTTCAACCTTCAATTAACATAATTAATATTATTTTATAGATTAAATATCATTACACAGCGACTGTTTCAGATTAGCTGTAGGAGTACTGTCCCAGCTGGCGGAGGTTCACCGGGAAACTCTTAAGTACCGCTTCACTTCAACCGTAGTTGTGGTGACAGACAGACACTTTATTGGCTTGTCTCTAACACAGTTTTTGCGTATTGAAATATAATCATAAAACAAAATTAATTAATATTATTAACGTCCAAAATTCCTAATTCTCGACGTAAATAATTGAAACGATCTTCTGCTAAAGGTTTTATGAAAATGTCAGCTAATTGATTCTCAGTATCTATGTATACAAGGTCAATATCTCCATTTTGATGATGATCTCTAAGAAAATGATGTCTAATCTCGATATGTTCAGTACGAGAATGACATACAGGATTCTTAGTCAAATTAATAGTGCTCGCGTTATCATAGAAAATAGGAATATGTGTATAAAATAAATTATAGTCTTTCAAGGTTTGTTTTATCCACAAAATCTGAGCATAATAACGTCCTGCAGCGATATACTCAGCCTCTGTTGTTGATAGGGCTACAGAATTTTGCTTTTTACTAAACCATGAGACTAAAGCCTTGCCTAAGAAATGACATGTGCCACTGGTACTTTTTCTATCAACTTTGCATCCAGCAAAATCTGCATCCGAGTAACCAATAAGGTTAAAGGACTTAGTTTTGGGATACCACAAGCCAACCGAAGAAGTGCCCTTAAGGTATCGAAAGATACGCTTAACTGCGCACAGATGTGATTCCTTTGGATTAGCTTAAAAATGTGCACACAGGCAAACACTAAACATTATATCTGGACGACTAGCAGTTAAATAAAGTAAACTACCGATCATACCTCGATACTTACGTGTGTCGACCGGCTTGCCTTGTTCATCAATATCAAGATTTGTTGAAGTTGCCATCGGAGTGCCAAAAGGTTTGACATTGTCCAGATCAAACTTCTTTAGCAAATCTTTTGTGTACTTGGCTTGATTTATGAACGTCCCATTGTCATTTTGTTTGATTTGCAGTCCGAAAAAGAATTTTAGCTCTCCCATCATGCTCATCTCAAACTCATTCTGCATACACTTAGAAAATTCTTGACACAGAGATTCATGAGTAGATCCAAATATGATATCATCTACATAGACTTGTATTAAAAGAAGCTTACCATTAAAGGACTTAATAAAAGTGTAGTGTCAATCTTACCTTTTAAAAAACCGTTGTCAAGTAGAAAAGAGCTTAGACGATCATACCAAGCACGAGGGGCTTGTTTCAAACCGTATAAAGCTTTCTTCAACTTGAAAACATGATCAGGGTTTTTAAAATCTGTAAAACCTGGAGGTTGACCTACAAAAACTTCTTCTTTTATAAAACCGTTTAAAAAAGCACTTTTGACATCCATTTGAAGTAATTTGAAATTATGAAAACATGTAAATGCACATAACATGCGAATGGATTCTAATCTCGCAACTGGGACATAAGTCTCATCATAGTCGATACCTTCTTCTTGATTGTATCCTTGAGCTACGAGTCGAGCCTTATTACGAGTCACTAAACCATTCTCATTCAGTTTATTTCGGAATACCCAACGGGTGCCAATGACCGGATGATCAATAGGCTTGGGAACAAGTTCCCAAACTTGATTTCGTTCAAATTGGTTTAATTCCTCTTGTATAGCATCTATCCAAAAACTATCACTACATGCTTTATCAATAGTTTTGGGTTCTAGCTGTGAAATAAATGCAACACTAGAAACAATATCTCTACTGGATGTACGAGTACTTACACCTTTGGTAACGTCACCAATTACCAAATCCTTTGGATGATCAGCCGTAAATTTTAATCTTTTCGGCAGACTCTGAAGGTAGCTGGTTCCTGGATCTTCTCTAGGAGGATCAGGTAGTACCGAGCTTGGTTGAGAATCAGCTGTTGTTGAGCTTGGTACAGTTGGATCTTCGTCATTGTCATCGATAGTCATTTGATTAAGTTCATCAAAAGTGACGTTGATTGATTCTTCGATGATCATGGTTCGTTTGTTGAAGACTCTGTATCCTTTGCTTTTGGGCCGCATAACCTAAAAATATACCTTTATCGGCCTTTTCATCAAACTTTCCCAAATTGTTTTTTGTATTAAGAATAAAATATTTACAACCAATATTCTAAAATATAAAACTGATGGAATTCTATCAAACCATAACTCAAATGGAGTCTTCTTCGATTTGGGTCGAATTAGAACTCTATTGAGAACAAAACAAGCTGTATTGACAGCTTCAGCCTAGAAATATTTGGGTAGACTAAACTGGTTTAACATTACTCTGGCCATTTTGGATAGAGTTCTGTTCTTACGTTCCACAACTCCATTTTGTTGTAGAGTCCTAGGACAGGAGAACTCGTGTACAAAACCGTATGTGTCACAAAATTGCTCAAACTCTGCATTCTCGAATTCGTCTCCATGATCGCTTCTTATACGAGTGATCATGTAACCTTTTTCATTCTGTACTTTCTTGCAAAAGGCAACAAATTCGGATAATGCATCATTCTTTGCGTGTCAAGAAGTATACCCACGTGTATCTAGAGAAATTATCTACAATTACAAAAGCATAAAGTTTACCTCCGAGGCTAGCAACTCTTCTTGGACCAAATAAGTCCATATGAAGCAATTATAGAGGTCTAGTAGTACATACTACGTTTACTGACTTGAATGTGGATCTGGTAGCTTTGTTCTTTTCACATTGACTGCATACCGAATCCTTCTTGAATGTAATGTCCGGTAAACCGCGTACTAGCTTCTTTGTGATAATCTTGATATTGTGTCCATATTTGCGTGACCGAGTCTCATATGCCACGGATGACTCTCATCGCTTTTAGCCATTAAGCATCTACCTGAAATGTTAGTTTCTTCCAACAAATAGAAAATATATATGTTGTCTTCCCTGATACCTTCAAAGATAGTAGTACCAGTTGAGCTATCAACTATAGTACATTTGTCTTTGCCAAAGTTGATGCCATAACCATGATCAACTAAATGACTTATGCTGAGTAGATTATGTTTCAACTCGGTAACCAGACAGACATCCTTAATTATAGGATAGGAAGACTTACCAACATCACCGATACCAATAATATACCCTTTCAAGTTATTACCGAAGGAAACATAACCTTCCTTCTTCTTCTTCGACAGTGTTACAAATAATGTAGCGTCACCGGTCATATGTCGTGAACAACCGCTGTCGAGGATCCATTTGCTTTTAGCATGTGAAGGGTGTTCCACCTACAAAACAATTTACAGATGAATCTTTTGGTACCCCATTTCTTGTAGGATCCTGAAATATTAGCCTTTGGTATCCAAGCATAAATATTTAAATCAACAAGCTTTCTGATTCTACATGCAGGTGAAATATGACCAATGAGGCCACAATAATGACATTGTGCATGTTTAGTGTTGAAAGCTGAGTGATGTGCATGGTTGGTAGGTTTGGCTTTTCTAGTATAGAAGAAAGTATATCAATAATCCTGTTTGGGCTTAACCTTTTGGGGTAAAGGTTTGATAGGGTTAGGTCTGACAGTGTTTGGCTTGGGAATGTTCCGATTTTTTCGGTAAGTGACACGTGTTAGGGAAGGAAGCAGCAGTCTCAGGCTGTTTTCCTAACCTAATTTCCAATCTTTTGGAAGTGTCATACAACTTAGTATAATCAGAAGTGAGTGTTTCCATTCTAATTTGTGCACATTGAAGACTTTTCTTCTCTTTAGAAAGTTCTTCTTTGAGTTGGTCAATAACTTTGTCTTTCTCTTTAGATGACTTGGTAGTCTCGTGTAATAAGAGCTTGATAGAAGAAAGCTCACCAGACTCACTAACATTATTTCTAACCTCAGCTAGTAGGTCGGTAAGTCTACCTATTTCAACATTGTACTCTTTGAGTACCTTCTTAGATGTCTGATATTTGTTACACAGTTTCCTGTAATCACACATCAGTTCACTGAAGGCATCTCCTAATTTCTCAAAGGTGAAGTCATCATAAGTATCAAGTACAGGTTCAGTAGGTACCTGATCGGATGCCATAAAGCATACATTTGCAGCGTCTTCTGATTGTTCATCTTCTGAGTCGTTGGCTTCAGTTTTATGCCATATGCTGGTGTTGGCATATCTCCGAGATGTTGATCTCTTCAGGTTCCCTTTTTCATACCTGTTGCTCTTCTTGCTTGATGATGAGTTTATAGGACAGTCCTTCTTCATGTGTCCCTTCTTCTTGCAGCCATAGCAGACAGTATCATCTTGATTCCAGTTGTTGCTGCTGTTGTTTTCTTTGGCTCTCTTCTCATGTCTCAAGAATCTCTTGAATTTCTTTGCTAGGAGTGCTTGATCTTCAGCATCAGATTCACTGCTATCTAAATCACCTTCAGCAGCTTTTCTGTGCTGAGCCTTGAAAGCGATAGTCTTCTCCTTTGGTGCAAGCTCTTCAAAATCTTGTAGCTCCAGTTCACGAGTGAGTAGCTTACCCATGAGTACTTCGAGGGACATAGTGGTAAGGTCGTTTCCTTCAATAACTGTAGTAGCCTTTGGAATCCAGTTCTTTGTGAGTGCTCGCAGGAGTTTGCAAATCTTTTCATGGTTACTGTACTCTTTGCCTAGGGATGACAAAGGATTTACAATATTCAAGAATCTTTCGAACATCTGAGTAACTATTTCGTTGGGCTTCATTTTGAACACCTCATACTCTTGAGTAAGTCTGCTGACTTTTGATTCTTTGACTTGAGTCGTGCCTTCATGTGTGACTTCAAGTAGCTTCCACACTTCATTAGCCGTTGTGTAGATAGACACCATGTTAAATTCAGTTCTGTCTAAAGCACAAAATAGAGCGTTAATAGCATGTGCGTCAAGACTGGCCTTTTTCTTTTCCTTCTCTGTATATCTGCTATGGGGTTTTTCAACTAAAACTCCGTCAACAATTATACGAGGTGGCTTTTGATAGCCATCAACGACAATAGACCATAAATCAAAATCAAGTAATTTTAAGAAGAAACTCATCCGTGTTTTCCAATAGGTATAGTTCGTACCATCAAACAGTGGAGGTATATTGTGGCCTGGCCTTCACTTGTGAATTTCACAGTTTTCATGTGTTGTGTTGTGATCTATATAATAATGAATAAATAATTGCAATGTTACCTTGCTTTACCTGTAACACCCGCTTTGATACCAATTGTAGGAACGAAAACGTAAAGCACAATACTCTAGAGGGGGGTGAATAGAGTTGGCAGCGGAATATTGCTAATTAAAATGTTAGCAGCAAGATCACAGAATAATAATCACAATTAAGTAATGTAAAGGCAGAGATAAGAAATCAAACGCAAAGACAGCGATGTATACTGGTTTCCCTCTGTTGAGGACTAGTCCAGTCGGTAGAACTCTTGCTACCAGTTGAATCCACTATTGGCAAAATCGTAAGTTTTCTTACGAAGTCCTTGCAACTTCTACAACGCGAGCTTTGATACGAAGAACTCGTCCAACTTCAAATGTGAAGAGGTATTCTTCAATCAAGCCTTCTGATTACAATATCTCAAAAACTTCTAGACCGTACCGCACTGGCAAATCGACTAGAGGATTGTAATTGGCTTGGGATCTGAAATTTAAAGCTCAAGAAAACTCTTTGGAAGACTGAATGCTTTAGATAGAGAGAAGATTGAAAGTGAATGAGTGAGTTAAAATGATCGAAATCCTTCTCTATTTATAGGAATTCCAAAGACAGAATTCTGGTAGAATTCGGGCAGAATTCGGACAGAACCCTATAAGGAAATCTCGGTCAAATCCACAACTACAGGAGGACCAAGTTCAGAAAAATTCAAAAATCAAACGGCCACCAACCGAACTCTGGCCGAACTCTGGCCGAACTCTGGCCGAGTTCTGTCAGGGTTAGGTTAGGTTTTTAAAATCAGTTTTTGGGGATTTTTGAAAACCTTTTTGAAGCTTTGTTTAAATGAATATTTTTCAAAACAAAGGACATTTTAAAAGTATTTTGAAAACATTTTAGAATAGCCTATTTGCCAGTACGACTCGGTGTACAACGTATTCCTAGACTCAATAAAATAAAAAATATATTACTTAAATAAATACAGACTCGAACAGGCAAACATAGCTTTGGTCTTGAACTGAGTAGATAGTTGTTCTTGATCATGTCCAAGAGTCCGATACATCTTGACTAGTTTCATATATCCTGACAGAGTTTGATAAATTATTAAAATCAGTTTGACCATATGACCAATGGGCCAACATAGTGGCTCTACTATCAAGCTACGGTCCAAGTCTACTCCATCTAACCCGTCCCCATAACAGGTCGGGCAATCAGCCTCAGAATCATTTATAAAATTGTCAACGGTATCCTGTCAGGAAAATGAGCAAGTACAAACCCCAACAACAGTTCCATATGAATTGACAAATACTATAAGAGACAGTATAATAAAATACAAGACAAAGATATAGGCAACTTGGGAACCATTCGAAAGCCGAGTTACAATCCGTAAACCAAACAAGGACCGGGGTTGTAACCCTTCTTTCAAACAGGACTTAGTCTCAAATCATGGTACAGTATAAAGGCATGTAGAGCATGTGAGTAAATGAAATCATAGCATGGTGAGAAGTACAGAAAGTAAAGCTGAACTAGATATAAGATACGACAATAAATATAAAATATAATTTGAATTATTAGAGCGATATGTGATCGGCTAGGGAGTCATGGTAGAGTTATCCACTTGGCCCGACAATCACATAAAAATCTGAAAGGGTCATGCCGGCCAACCTGGATAACATGGACATGGGGTATCTGCTACACCCTACGTGAGGTGAGGGTGGCGCTAGCAAAATAGTGACAGGGAGGCTTTGATCACATAACCCCTAATAATTCCCCCATCCTCGAATAGTATCATGGATCCGGACATGGCACGTCATGACACAGATTCAAAAGCAGGTGATCAGCCCACTCCCAAATCAATGTCTATATAAGTACATGAAACATGGATATCACACACCAATATACCAAGGAAAATCTGGGAATAACATCTCATGACAGGATCCGACTTATACTAGTCCGTGAACTATCGTGTCAAAAATCAAGTAAGACACTACAACTGAATTGGATATAGTAGATATTAAGACAATAAAAACTATCAGTAAATGTACTCGCCTGTGGTCCTGAGCTGATAAGGTGAACAGACGCTCAGAGTAAATCACAGACCTAAAATGAGATACTATGAGTTAAACAGGGTTTTATACTGAAAAAGGAAACTAATTTAAGTCATGAATGCAAGTCAAAGTCAAAACTAGGTCAATCTAGGTCAAACTGAGTCGTACTAGGTTAACTAGGTCATACTGGGTTGTACTGGTTCAAACTAGGTCATACCAGGTCACGGTGAGTCAATCCAAGTCAAACTAGGTCAAACGGGGTCAAGGTTGACTTATAGTTGACTTTTGGTCAACTGGTCAACCCTGGTCAACTCTGGTCAACTCTAGTCAACCCTGGGTCAACCCTAGGTCAAACTAGTCAAATGTTGACTAACTGTTGACTTTCAGTCAACTGGTCAACTCTGGTTTGGTTTTGGTCAATTCTAGTCACTTATATGCTAAGTTTGACTTTCGGTTGACATTTGTTGACTTTTGGTCAAAATGGTCAACCGAGTTCAAAACTAGTATGAGTACACTAATCCTAACCATTACCAACCAAGAGAACCTAATTCTAACTATATCTTAGAAGTTAAACTCAATATCTTAACTATACCCTATTACCTACATTTACCCTTACCAAGGTAATCCCGATACCTTGCCCATTACAAAGGAAACCCCGCTAATACTCAAGATACTAGCCTAGGCTCCTTAGGGTAGCTAGATACTATCCTATCTAGGGTTTACCAACCAAGAAATCTAGGGTTCTTGGGCATCAAAACTATTTTTTCCAATATGTTACTCTCCTACACATTACCTTAAGGTAATATTGAGATATCAAGATACCACATCTAACAAAACTCATTCTTCTAAACCACACTCACTCTCCCTCACAAACATCATCTATCTAACCCCCATCTAACTTAGAATGCTACTTATAAAGTAACTTCTTAAAAACTAACTCAAACATCTACCACTACCCTCAAGATAACATAACATGGCATACTTTCTAACATTGACAAACCTTATTTTCTACCACTATAAACACTACCCTACTAACCGCCTAACACACTAAAAACACTCTCTAACTTAGGTGTTTCGTAGTACTAAATGTGGTTGATAAGTGTGGGTAGGTATTTGGGGCTAAGGTAGGTCAAAAGGGGATGTTTCGAGACTACAAAAATCCCAAAAAACCATCCTACACTGCTTCTGCTTACTGCTTATTGCTTATTGCTTACTGCTTATTACTTTTTCTGCTGCTTTCCTGCTTATTCTCTCACTCTCTAACCATCTAACCACACATACAAATACGTATACCAAATCCACCATCCATCTCTTCTAACACACCTACACATATCTATATACAAACACACTACCACTCAATCAAAACACAAATCACTCAACAAACTACACTAGCCTCAAGTCAAATAGGATGGCATGATCCTCCTAACTCTCTCACCCTCACAACACACACACTACACTACCATCTATACAACATCAAACACACGCTAGCACATATCCTCTATCAATCTCACTTCTCTCCACTAACCACACACATCCTTATCTCATTCAAACACACACACTATACTAACATATATTACATAACAATAATATATATATATATATATATACATATATATATATATACATATACATATATGTACTATATCATACATATTCTTGACAATCTATGATACCTACATTCACATGATATCCATACTAGGCTCATAGGTTACACAAAATGTCTACGTCGCATGGTCACTCTTCTACTTAAAACTAATACTGTACTAATTGGGCCTTCACTAAATTCTAGGATTAAATTATGTTATAGCTCTTCGTGTTAGCTTTTCGAAACTTCAAACGGATCGCATTTTCGTGTCCGGAAGCTCCCGAAATCGCGAAAACACCGAAACGCGTTCATCTTTCGTACAGCTGACACTCAAACAATTCTACAGAAAGTTATAGAACAAATTTGGCCTATTAATATATATATATTTTTTGAAAGCTAACTTCGATACGGTTCTTTTTAAAAAAATAGGAGGTTAATTGGAGTTTTGAGATAAAAGTTATGGTATTTCTAAGTTGCTCTAGCTACTAAAAACGTGGATAAAAATTATGACGAATTTGGGTTGTTTGGACAAAAAACACATGTAGGCCAAAATACTTGGATACCAACATAGCTATCTAAATAAAACTATTCTAACCATCCTAAAATAGATCAATCCACTCTCTAAAAATATAAATCTGAGATTAAAACACTAATTAATCATTCCTACAATATATGCATACAAGTGTCCAAAATAGGGATTTTTTCCACTAGGACACAACCACAACACAAAGGACACTCCTATGACCCCAAATGGATCAAAATGGACACAAATCGAGATACAACCATGGAGGTCATTCCTATGGTGTTCAAATATTCCTATATGCATGTAGGGATGGATTAGAGAAGAGATTATACCTTCCGGGAGAGAGTTTCAAAGGAAAAAGCCTTCCGACTCGACACCGACACGTAGAGATTCCAAAAGGACACGAACGAGCTCCGAATCCCCCCAAACTTGGCTAGCACCCTCTAACTATGGAGTGGAGGAGAAGAGAAGAAGATTTGTATAAGAAATGGTGGATTTGGAGATAAAATCAATGGAGTTGTTCTCTAGAAATTTGGGAAGAACAGAGAGAGAAATGGATGGATAAAATAAAATGGAGAGATGGTGACTCACTCCTTATCCCTCCCATAGGTGGATGCCCAAAAAGGGTGAGGTGTCTCCATTTTGAATGTCCAAAATGCCCTCCACTAATCTATTTGATTTAAAGTAGGAATGGGTTAAAGGTTAGGTCAAATTAGTCTAGTTTTAAGTCTCTAATTAAACTAAACATATCCATAAATAATTAGTCACTACTAACTAAAATTAATATCTGTGGACTAAAATAATATCATGTGGGCCATGTCTAACTAGTGTGTGGGTCCCACTAGAGTCAAACTACCCCCCGGGTCCCCGTTCCAAGTCGGATTGAGTTGAAATTCGAACCCGACTCAAATAACCCCAAAACAATATCATAAATAATAAATAAATTTTAGGCCCCAAAATAATTTCATAAATAATAAATAATATTAAAAATATTCAAAAATGCAAAATGACAAAAATACCCTATTTCTGAAACTGGGGGTGACAGTTACCTTCCAACAAATTTATATGCAATCTAGACGAGTCCACCTACATCTAGGTATATCATGTCCACTCAAACCGTCCCCTTTTACTCTATTTTTTTGGTACAACTTCCAGGTCAAAAGGACTAGCTATAACCCTTACCATAATACCGGTATACTTCCTGAATTCCATTAGACCTCAACTTCAACTCAATTCCATCGACCCAATATGGTTATGATCTACTCGAAGTCCACTACGCACATGCCACTAGTGTGCCACCCAATTGAGGCCTCATGTGCTACTTAAACACAAAAGTCACTGAAGACACATTTTGGCTTTAGGGACCTAGCTAACCAACCTGACTAACAACTAGCTCAACCACTTGGGTGGAAACCTATTCTAGGTTACCCTAACCTACTAGAAAAGTTTTTTATTAGATCTTGTCCACCGCCAATATAGATTGAATCTAAGGTTTCATCCACCAACGATTTATGTCCAATTAGGGAACCCATTAGGACCCATAAAACTATCCAAACATACCACCAATTTGGACTATAAAACCGAACTATTTGAAATAGGTCCTATACCTACTATAAAGTCTCCCCTCTTAGAGTGTGATGTCATTCGTACCCTTATTCATCTACCTGGAAGTTGCGATACATCTTGTATTGCATTTATATCCCCTTGTTTCATGTGTTTAAATAACCACGGAAAAGATCACAATCTTGATTTCTTAAATTCCGTTCAATTATG
>JANAVB010003800.1:3354265-3477723 GCA_029216955.1 Iris pallida | reverse complement strand
ACCCGAGCCCCCATTCGAGAAGAAATCGCGTGTATATATATACAATCGTGAGAGAGACATATTCGAGAACCCAAACCCTAGCCGACTAGGCCGAGCCCCTGACACCTGGGCGGCCTCCCCGCGTCCGCGTGCCGCCGTGCGAGTCGCCGGACGGCGTAGCACCGCGCGCGCACGAAACAGGGCATTGAACAACAGCAGCAGCGGTAATGCATGGAACCAACTTCGTCACGATAATTTGTTGGACACGGTGGATCGTTTCCCGAACCGCTTGTGCTGGTATGTAGCCCATATGTACCCCTTAGAATTCTTTCAAATAGGTTTAATTCTTTTGCGCTGGATTGCCCGATAAATTGACTCAAAGTCGAGTAAAAAACATGTTTAGAAACAGGACACGATAGTCCATGAACCCACATTCTTATGCGCTGGATTGCCGATAAATCAACTCAAAGTCGAGTAACCATTTAGAATTCTACTTGAACACAGGTTATAGACAACATATAGGGCTCCACCCCATTTCGCAGAAGTCGATTTCATCGACTACGCATCGAGAAATCGGATCCCAAAGTTTACCAAAAACCTATTTTAAAATCAATAAAAACCTTCGTACGATGTGCGTCCCGCCAATCCGGGCGATGTGGTCGCGAACCGAAAGCATCAAAAAGTGCATATCGGCTTCATGGACGTGTGGGCATTGACAGAATTCAAATTGGTCGTGTGAGCGACAAATTTGATACCTATCCGTCAAATTCACCGTTTCAGCCTCTGTGCAAACTTCCCAATTACTTTGTACACGTTCGTCAGATCAAGATGAAACTTACGCCAACAGGATCTTATAGTTTTTTTCGTCCTGTATGCCAAGTTTGGTCCGATTCTGATACAGTGATCGAATCACCATTTTACGGGTCCCACGGTTCCGATTCAACGGACAATTTGTGCATTATCCGCCGGAATCCAATCCTGGACATACGGTTGGGTTCGTATCAAAAAACTAGAATTTTTGACATGTAGTTTGATGATTTTAGAGACTATTGACACTGGCATGCTTTTCGGTGCAAAGCGGTCCAACGGCGGACACCATTTTGACCCAAAATTACCGTTTTGCCCCTGTGTCCAGAATTGGACTTAAGGACAACAATTATAGCTAATTTGACTATTCTGAGAACGTTGGTAATGTTTATTTCTGTATTCGGAGACTTCTGCATGTGTTGACTGATTGTGGCTCTTTGAGTGGTATAGTAGTATCGGTTTTACCAGCAAGGACCTCAGGCGAGTACATCTCTGATAGTTTTCATATTTGATTATCTCTATACTTCTTGTATTTAATATTGTTTACATTGATATCATGTTAGTTCTTGACATGCTTGTCACACGAGATAGTAGTTATGGATTCTTGAATGTTGTTCGTGACTAATATATATTTTCGTGTTCGTGACCTGTTCGAATCCATGGGTACTAGCCGGGCGGGGAAGTACATTAGTAGACATGTAAACATACCCAGAAATATTCTCAAAATGTCTATTCTTGCCTGATAGCAGTCGCACAAATCACGTGCGTGGTGCCGGATTTACTCCTTAGCCGTTTATATGTCGAAAGTGTATTTCAAATCACTTGTTAGATATAGTCTTGCGATATTACAGTTTCTTGTCATTGCTTGTCTTGTGTACCATGTCTTCCTACTTTTACTCGCATGATCCCTGCCATGATTTATTATTTATCCCTTATCATGTATCTCAGTATTATTACAGATTTATGGATTTTGTCATTTATTGATTCTGTTGTGAGATTGTACTCGTTCCATTCCTGACTAGAAACCAACATTTTTCAGGTTTAGCCGCGATCACTCTTAGCACTGGAAAGGCATGGGTATGCTGAGGTCAACCTAGATAGTGGAACTAGCTATCTTTTCTATATTGTGAGAACTTTGTATTTTTTTTTAATTTTAAATATTATAAATGTTGTAATAATTTAGAAATGTGAATGAGCAATAAAGTTTATTTTGTGCAATTATTTCTTACGGGCATAACAGCGTTCTACTGCCGACTCTGTCGCATAGGCTGGCTTGGACACGTCTCGTATCCGAAAAGCGGATGCGGGTCATGACATGTGGTGACTGGAGATGGTATCTTAGTTGACCCGAAGAAGATCACGGCAGTTGAGGCTTGGACAACCCCGAGTTCAGTAGAGAAGATCAGGAGCTTCTTGGGATTGGCAGGCTACTATAGAAGGTTCGTGCAAGATTTCTCTCGGGTTGTAGAGCCATTGACTAGGCTGACCTGGAAGGATGCAGAGTTTATCTGGTCAGAGGAGTATCAGGTCGCTTTTGATGAGTTGAAGAAGCGGCTGACGATAACTCCGATTCTGACATTGCCATCAGGATCAAAAGGATTCACTATCTACAGTGACACCTCAGGAAAGGGTTTGGGTTGTGTCTTGCAGAAGCATAGGAAGGTGATTGCCTATGCTTCCAGGCAGTTACATCCCCATGAGAAGAATTACCCTATCCACGACTTGGAGTTGGCAGCAGTTATATTTTCTTTGAATTTGTGGAAACACTATTTATACGGAGAGCGGATGGAGATCTTTACAAATCATAAGAGCTTGAAGTATGTGTTTACACAGAAGGAGCTCAACATGAGGCAGCGCAGGTGGTTGGAGTTGATGAAGGACTTCGACATTTCACTACAGTATCACCCAGGAAAGGCCAACATAGTTGTCGATGCCTTGAGAAGGTATCCGACAGCCATGTGTTTGACGATGGATCGTCACTTGCTAGGAGATTTGGAGAGCCTGGGGATCGAGGTGGTTGTTCCAGGAGTTCAGATACAGATGTGGGGCCTTCTAATTCAGTCGAACTTGATGGAGAGGATCAAGTTGACTCAGTTCGAGGATGTTGCTCTGCGGTGTATCCGAGTACAGGTTCAAGCAGGATTGGAGGATGATGAGTTTATTTTTACAGAGGATGGCACATTGAGGCACGGTTCCAGACTGTGTGTGCCCAGTGGAGAGCTTCGGGAGCAGGTCATGTAGGAGGCCTACCGATCTCAGTACTCTATACATCAAGTGTCAACAAGATGTATAGGGATCTTAGGGGGCACGTTTGGTGGTATGGAATGAAGTAGAAGGTAGCTCGCTTCGTAGCCAGATGTTTGGACTGTCAACAGGTCAAGGCAGAGAGGCAGAGGCCAGGAGGTTTGTTGCAGCCATTGTCCATTCCAGATTGGAAGTGGGAGCACATCACGATGGACTTTGTTTCTGGATTACCGCGTACACCAGGAGGGAAAGACACAATTTGGGTCATCATAGACAGGTTGACCAAATCGGCCCACTTTTTAGCATTTAAAGTAGGTATATCTACTGAGAGGCTAGCAGAGATGTTTATGCGGCAGATTGTTAGGATTCATTGAGTTCCGGTGAGCATTGTCTCGGATCGGGATAGTCGCTTTACTTTCCATTTCTGATAAAGTCTAAAGACTAGTTTGGACACTCAGCTCAAGTTTAGTACTGCATACCACCCTCAGATGGACGGACAGTCAGAGAGGGCTATTCAGACACTCGAGGACATGATGCGGACTTGTGTTTTAGATTTTGGAGGATCCTGGGAGCATATCCTGCACTTAGTGGAGTTTGCATACAACAATTTTTAGGCCAGCATTGAGATGTCACCATTCGAGGTACTGTACGGGCGCAGGTGTCATACACCCTTGTCTTGGGATGATGTTGGAGAGTGAGCTTTATTAGGACCTGAGATGGTTATGGATGCAGTCGAGAAGGTGAAGCTCGTCAGAGATCGGCTTCGTATGGCGTAGGACAGACATCGGCATTGGGTCGATAGCCACCGCAAACCTTTGGAATTTGAGGTACATTTTAGGAATAGAATTTGAATTAGGAGTTATTTTTTTTGTGATTTTGTTTAATCATGTTTGAAAATATTAGTAATTGAGACCTTGTTTGTGATTAGGTTGGAGATCTGGTTTTTTTTGAGGATATCTCCGATACGTAGTACGATACATTTTGGTAGAGGTGGGAAGCTTAGCCCGCGCTTCATCGGACCTTTCTTGATCAGCGAGAGAGTCGGTGACGTGGCTTACAGGCTAGACTTGCCACCTGTACAAGTGGGAGTCCATAACGTATTCCACGTGTCACAACTTAGACGGTATATGGCAGTTCCTAGCCATGTACTCGATCACTCGGAGATTGAAGTGGGACCTACTCTTAGCTATCCAAAGCAGCCTGTGGAGATTCTGGATCGACGAGAGAAGGTTCTGAGAAACCAGGTGATACCCTTGGTTCGCGTCGTATGGTGGCATCATTCTCCAGGAGAGTCTACCTGGGAGCGGAAGTATGAGATACACGAGCGATACCCATATCTTTTTGGACCTTGTAGTATGATTGTCTATCCTTCTCATCAGTTCAGTTTCGCCTTTCAATTTTGAGGACGAAATTCTTTTAAGGATGGTAGATTTGTTACTACCACTTTTTAGCCTTGAGGGTATTTTGGTCATTTTGGTTTTTATGAATTATTTTATTATTTATTGTATTGATGTTGTGATTTTTGACTTTTTCTAGTTGAGACCTTAGAGACTAGCCTAGAGTTTGACTTTGGTGACTTAGTTAGAATGGTGTAGGACCCTAATATAACTTAAGTTGGTCTTAGTTGACTTGAGTGTGGCTAGGGTTCATAAGAGGATTGGAAGAGTTTTGCATTTGGACTTATGGCTAAGGGGTTGAGCAAGCTACCTAATGATCTTGGCCCAAAGCCCATTCATATAAAACCCTAACCCTAATTCTCTACATGGACGGCTACCACAGCCCAAGTATAACCTAATTTCACTCTATATAATGTCTCTTAACTCTCACTTGCCTCTTTTAGAAGTCCCTCTTTAGGAAACCCTAATTTCTTCCCCCTTTCATCATTTCTCTATCAAATTGATACCAATCATTTGCATTTGATTCTAAATCTAGAGTAGGGGTTGAAGGAGGCTAGCTTGCAAGGAGGGAAGCTCATTCGGACATTGCTTGAGGAAGGAGACTTCATAATTTGGGGCTTTTTTTGGAGATTAGCTCTCTATAGGTAATCCCTTCAAATCACCTTTAAATCCTGATTTCTTTACATAGATGCATCCATCTAGGTGTCCCCTAGCTGTAGGGTGAGGTTGGTAAAAATTCGTATTGATTTGGTGTCCGTATCGGGCATGTATCAGTGTGTGTGTGCATAGGTGTTCGATGGAATGCCACAATGAGTTTTATTTTGTTATTTTCAAAATGTATTTGAATAGATTTGTAGGTGTATAGGTGTCTTTTGATTTCGTGTCTGACTGAGGTGGAATTTGTGTCAGTGTCGTGTCCACGGAGAGAATGACACGCTGTACGAAAGTGTGCACGAGTGCCCTGCTGCTCGGGGTGCATTTCTGTGTGTTCGTGTCACTTGGACACACGAAACTTGGCATGCAGCTAGGGGCAGTGACTGACACGTCAGCCCCCAAGTGGCATGATGTATCGTGTCGGCCTCGTGATTTGACCCGTACTGATTTTGTACAGTAATGTATATCCTATTTTGAGCCACTGATGCGACTTTTGACTCGGACACAGACACGTCTTGGACTCGAATCAGGGTGTCGACCCTCTAACCCTACCCCTAGCGAATACGTAGGCACGAGCACGAGGTGTCATGTGTCGTATGGCGTGTGCACAAACCCGTGTCCTCGGCGTACGACGCTGTGCAGTTCTCGTGTCTGTGTGTTTAATTTGTTTTGGACACTTCGTGTCCACTTGTATGGACACGAAACTACCCTCTGACACACGAACACATGTACCTAGCATCTATGCACACATTGGTTTGAGTTTTATTTGATTTTCGATTGAAAATTGGGTTCTTTGGATTTGACTGAACCTGCAAATTTGGTTTTTGCATTCAATGTTCATAACACTGATACTGTGCACATAGCTGGGTTTTCATTTCGGTTTAATATTTAAATTGATGATTAAATTATAATATTAACATGTATATAATGTCTGAAATATAAGTTACATAACTGAGTTCATTACATTAATTGATTAAGTTTAAAAATTTTATTAGTAGTGGCTTTTGAATTTACTTATACTTTGAAAACTGAATGGAAATTGGACTTTGGGGTTGCATTTGGAAATATTTACTGTTTTCTTTAATGTGTTAACTGAGATTCTATTTTAATCTGAGTTTGATTGATACCTGTTGTATTTGAGTTGGGATTCTTATATGACAGTCCACACACACACACACCATATCACTGTCCACTATAATGTTTGACACACACACACCCCCCTATTTATATATATACCATGTATGTGCCTTGCTTGTGTACTAGGCACTAGCATATATGAATGCCTATATATATATTGTAGATATATATATTTTGTATTTGTGTGTGCGATAACTTGTTTTGGCCTTTTGATTGTGTTTGAGTGCTAGCCTAGGCTTGGTTAGGCTTAGTGAGACTTGTTGGACTAGGTTTGGACCTAGTATAGCTTGGTTGACCTAGTTCGACTAGTGTAGTTGACTAGTGTTGACCAAGAGTTAACTTTAGTCTAAAATGACCTATAATTCATATAGAATGCATTACAAAGTTTAATATTACCATTCTGGACATGTTGTGACCTGTGTTGCTCTAAGTAGGACTCATCTACTCTGTCTGGACATCTATACTCATCGGATACTCAGGATATCAGTCGAGTACATTTTCTGACCATTTCATACTTGATAGGATTTATATTTATGCTCTAGATTACTTTACTTGATATTGTCACGTTGTTAACACGGATTGGTACTATATGGATCCCTTCCTTAGATGTTATCCCCCTCTGGAGCATCGGGATACGTCATGTCATGTGCTTTTTACGTACATCATGTATTCATGTGCTTTTATCATTCATGTGCACTCTTGTGATTCATGTACTCTCATGTTCACAGAGCCCCTCATGTATACTTCATGTGCACCCATTTATGGGCCCCATGTGAAATCATGTACAATAACATAACTTGTCTGGATCCTTGTGTATTGATTGGAGTACGGGAGAGTATAAATGGTCATGTGAACAATTCTAAAGTAGTGTAATCATGTGCAAACTTTTTGGTATAATCATGTGCAAATTCAAGCCGTTCACATGTTTATATTGTACTCTACATCACTAGCCACTGATAGCTCTTTACTTATAGTAGATATTTTCTTATAGTCATATCTTTTAATTCATGTATATTCTTCAGCGTTTCATGTATCTTACTCTATAGCATGCTTACATTTTTTTGTCATATTTTGAACTGCGTGAGATGTATTATGCTCGTTCCAGTCATGATTGGACCTGTTGAAATTTTACAGATGACATTGAGGAGTTCTATCCTACATACTACGGAGCAGGCCTAGATGACACCTGCGAGCTGGACTCCCAGGAGGACCCAGTCCTTGCAGAGGACATTACCCCAGTAGTCTAGGCTAGTTAGCTAGACTAGTTATCTTACTTTATTGTCTTGTCTTATTTTGGATACATTATCTACTTATTTGGGATATTATTGGATGTTGTGGAGATGTTATCTTAGACACTTAGACTTCTTCTCTTATTGTATTTCTTTTGGCGACTTTCATATCTATCTATCTTATTGTACTTCTACCTTAACTTTGATTGAGTTGTACATTTCTGTATTGTCTTCCGTTCGGAGAGTATATATTGTACAGGTACCTTATAATTGTTAGATGTATGTGACCTAGGACAGCGTTCTACCATTGATACTGCGGCGTAGACTGGACGTACCCACTTTTCGTGTCCCTACACTGGGTGCGGGTTGTGACAAACATTTACTATACATATACCAATATGCTTATATGTAGCCTTACCCCTATACCAATGTGTACCCCTTGAATAATAGTAGCTTAGGATTATGCCTATGCACCCATATCCCTTAACTCTTATATGTATATATATAATATATGTTATTCCTAAAGGATTACCTAAGTTATACCTCAGCCTATATGACATATATGTAACCATAAATAGGAATATGAGTATCCCATATACATGACACCACATTACCCTATACATATCCTATAGCTTAGACACTTACTTCATAATCATGACCATTCTAAACTAATCCCAATTTCTTGGTACTAACTAGGATACCCAACATATAACCTTATTCTATATCACATAGGAATACTTATATACACTCTTCCATAACTTTCCTATATGATGTCTACATGTGTAACCATATCCTTGGTTTATCAAGATACCATATGCCTATACCAAACCTATTACCCATTTCCTATATTTATACCTATATCTATTATCTATATCTCATATGCCCATATGATACTCTATCTACCATTCTATCTACCTACCTCTTTTGCATATACAAATACCCACATACAACTATATTTTACTTTAATGCTAATGCCCCTACTGCTATTACTACTACTCTTATTGCCTACTGCTGCTATTACATACTTCTACTACTGTTATTGCTGCCCTTCCACTGTTGTTGTTGCTGCTAACATTACTGCTGCTGCTGCTTCACAAATAGCTACTACTGCTGCTTCACAAAGCCTACTACAGCAGCTGTTCTGCTACTGCTGTTGGTAAGCAGTAGTGCATCATTCCCCCTATCACTGCTTCACATCTACATCTAAACTATATGTATATACACACATATGTCTATATATAAATACATACATATATCTACTATCTATATATGTATACATATCCAAATATTTCCCCCAATTGACACTCTAAATCACACCTACCCATGACACACACACATACACATATAGGTATCCATATAGGTAGATATACATACACATCTATATGTATGTGCACCTAATCAAGTATATAGGTAAATGACACACCCTTAGATATACATATCCTACACTCTATGATACATGGACATATATGACACTCACATATATGCACCATACCAAACACTTGGTATGCAATACACTACCATCGTATCAATCTACGATACTCTTGTGATACGCCCAAGATACCTATATCAAATATTGTCAAAATCTCTCCAAATCACATGAGCATATCTAAAACATAAATTATGTCACGACCCGTACCCATTTTTTGGGATACATGTGCATGTCCAAGTTCAGCCTGCCTACGTCACGGTATCGATGGTAAAATATTGTCTAGCCCGCAATAATGAAGTGCTCATAAAATAATCACTTTATTTGCTCAGTCACAAAATTAACTCAATTTACAACATTCAAAACGATTATATTTGAAGAAAATACAATGTCTCACAAATATTGAATACGACTAACAATACTTCTATCTAACTAGTCTTCTAGGATTTTAGCCTTCAAAATACACCCGTATCTTTCCAAACATCCAATACAAAGAGTAGCCACGACTAATCTGAAAAATTGGTTTCCAGTCATGAATGGAACAAGTACATATATGACAGGCTATTCAAAATATGATAAAAATTATAAAACATAAAAATAGCATATGAGATTTAAACTATAAAGTAATAGGCATCATGGTATAGCAAGAAAAAGGAAACAAACAAACTCTATAACTGTAACTCCCTAAATCTTTTACGGATTTTTTTTTTATCTAGAAGTATCTTAGCTTAATATGATATCCACTTTTCTAAAGTAATTCTATTAGTAATTCTATTTTTTTTCTTAGTTAAAAATTCTGGATTAGATTTATTTGGACTAATTTTGTTATTGATTTTATTCCTTGAATTTCAAATTTTAGAAAGTTCTATTTTTGTCGAATAAATGAAATACATGATTCTACCTATTTTACTTTAAGTAAACAGGCTATTAGTATCACTTATTTTGAATTAATATTTCTTAGCTAATTAAACTGTTATAGATTGGGAGTGGTAACTATTAACCTAGTTTATTTTAGTATTAATGTTTATTATGGTATTAATTTCAAATGTTTATATTTATGGACTAATTAATTTGCTTAAACCAATTTGACACTGGTTATGCTAGGATATATTAATGGTTTATTTTAATCCTAGCTAAATCCTGTTAAAGCCTATTCATGGTTAAGGGGCCTATTCATGTTTAAGGGTATTCTGTAATTAGCTAATTTTGTGATTAGTAGTAACTTTTGTATTTAGTCAAATCTGTTAGAACAATTTTGAATAGAAAAACCTGATGGAATTTTTAGTGAACTTCTGTTTTAAATCTGTTTGAAATTTTAACATTTAAAAATCTGTTTGAATAACTAATTTCTGTCGTCCATTTTGAAAATATGTTTCAATTTATTGGAGGGAAAACCCGATTTTTGGAAGACTGTTTTAATATTTGAATTTTGTAAAGCAGTTACTGACTAATTGCTAATTACCCCCAGATCTGTATTTAATTCCTACTTTGCCACTATGCTAATTACCCCTAGATCTACAAGTATTTACCTACACTGCCACTCATTATTACACTATAAATAATACTAAAATATTACACAGTTTCCAGTGCACTGACACACACATCATCACTGTCAGTACTCTACTCTCTTTCTCTACACGTCACCTCACTCTCTCTCTACAATTTCTCTCTCTTTCTCTCTCCTCTGGAGGAGGCCGAGACGCCGGAGCGTCGCCGAGCCGCCGGAGCGTCACCGAGCTCGCCGGAGTTCAGATTGCAGCGCCACCAGAGCTGCATCGATTTCCCCGCCGCCACCTCGATCCTCGCGCCACCGCCAGATGAGCAGAGAGCTTCGTAGACCGTACTGCCGCTTCGCGCAGTGGGCCACTTCGTTAAGCGTGCACCGCCATCAGTGCAGCGCCGAGCCCGAGGAGAGCCTATTGGTTCTCGTGTGGAGTCCTCGACTGCCGAGCCACCGTCGCGGAGGAACATCACCGCCATCAGCAGCCGAGCCGACCGGAGGACGAAGCTCGCTGTCAGTGCTGCCGGATCTAGCCGCTGACCGCCACTCGACTTCGTCTTCACAGTTCGAGCAGAGCCATATCTCGTGCGTCGAAGCTGCCGGAGCCAGATCTGCTCACCAGGATCGCCGTAGATCGACGACCCCGTCAGGCTGGTGAGTACGTCCATCACCCTTCTCGAACCCCCCTTCTCTTCCTGTTGTAGAAATTAGGGTTTATTTTGAGGTTAGGGTTTCGGACCATAGTTAGGGTTTTAAAGTGGGGAAGACGATTGGTTGGGGTCCTGAACCTAGATCTAGGGTTTGTGAGTGAATGGAGGGGAAGTGAAGGTGGAGAACGGGTTAGGGTTTCCTGACCTAGGGTTCCGATTGTGAACTTTTGAGGAGAAGAAGAGTCGGCTAGTGAAGTAATATTGGGGTTAGGGTTTGAAGCAGTCTGGAGGAAGAAGACCTAAACGTAGGTTTCCAGGCTTGAAGACGAAGTAGCCGGAAGAGAGCGGAACATGGGCTAGGGTTTCGGCCATGGGAAGCTAAGGTTAGGGTCTGAGGAAGAGTTACCCGGAGAAGGAACCTTAAGGGTTACTCTAGAAGCTCGAGAGGATGGATCCTAGGGTTAGGGTGTACTCTGGAAGTCCGGAGGGAGGAGACCGAGTTTTCGCCGAAGACGGAGCCTCTTCGCCGGAGAAGAAGGCTGAGCTCTCTCGAATGTTCGATGAGTGGGCTGTTCTGGACATTTCGGGTGAATGAACTGAAGAGAGAGAAGAGAACAGGGTTTTTATGATTAGGTTCGGGCCGGGTTTCTGGGCCTCAGCGTATGGGCTGAGTTGGTTAAAAATAAACAGTTTAATTTTTTGTTTAACAGTAAATTGGTTACAGTGGGTCGGGTTCTTGGGCCAGGAGTCGGGCTGTAGCAACTGGGCTGTTGGGTTAAGAATATTAAGTTTTAATTTATAAATTTTTAGAGCTGGGTACAGTAGGAGTTGGGCTCTGGGCCAGTGAGCGGGCTGGGTTGTTTGGGCTGTGTTTTATTTCTAAGAATATTGAGTTAATTTATTAGTTTAGCAGTATATAAAAATTGGCTGGGCCAGTTTAGTTTGGCTGGGCCAGGAGTTGAGTTGGGCTGAACATGTTTATACTTAGATAGCAATTATTTTAAAAAGGTTATTCTAAATAAATTTTAGTTAATATTATTATATTAAAGTTTTGCCAAAATATATATATATATTGTTATAAAATTCTTTTATAGATATTTTGGTTAAAATATTGTTAGCATAATTTTTACAAGAAATTATTAAGTTTCATTTTACTATCATTTTTATTATTATATATTATATTGCCAAAAATGATTAATTGCTACCTTGTTTATTAGCATATATAAATATCATATAATATATATTTCATTAGTGTTTATGGAAATTAAAACTATAATATTTTCTAAATATTATTTGTTATTTTAGTTTAATGATTAGTTAAATATTGATAAATTAATAATTTCCTATAAAAGCACTATTGTGACTAAATTTATAAAACCTAGATATTTTCTAAAATATGGTTAGCTAGTTCTTGTCTTAGAATAGTTGATTTATCTAAGTTAGTTATCTAGTTAACTAATGTTATTTCAAACCCTAAATAACTTGTACAAATATAACAGGTGAATCATTGCAACCATGCAGTACTATTCTCGTGCAACCAAACCGAGGCAAGTACACTGACTCGACTTGTACTTTGTTTTTCTGTCTTACCTTCATGTGTCATGTTCTCATATCGGACACGAATTACACACGATTATCTTGTACCATTGTTCATTGCTTGTGCGTCATTGTTATTGCGGGATTGGGGGAAATATTAGCTTTTGTGTGATCACACCCAACATAGGTATTGTGGATAGCCTAATCGTACACTTCACGTACGATGAAGCCGTACCTTGTTGAATTGATTGACTCATTGACTCATTGATTGATTGATTGCTCCTAAGCCGGTCACACATTAGTTTTAATATTTCAAAATTGTCACAATTGCATATTGATTGTCGTGATTCATTGCCTTGTACATTGATAGCCGTGTTCATTGTCTAGCATATTGATTGTCGTTCATTGCTTGCAGTTTTACATTTCATTTTGGTACCCGCAGTTTCACTTTCATTTCATGTTCTAGTTTTTCTGGTATTCTGGTTTCACCTTGTACTCTGGATCACAGATTACATTGTATATTGTCTGGTCAGGGTTGTACTTTGCTCTTTTTCTGATAGGATCGTTGCAAGTGAGTGGAAGATTACATGGAGCTGGTGATTGCTTGGATATTGCAGCTTTTTATTTCATTTATTTTTTTGGAGATTGTATCTTAGAGATTTATTATTGTATATTATTTTATTTGACCGGATTTGTCTCCGGCTGAGTTTGTATTTAAAACACTTGATGGATATTGGTGATTTCTGGGAACGTTATAAAAGCTGTATTTTGGTTTACATTACATTGTGACTTTGAGTTTTCCTTAGTATTGTACAGCTTACTTCGTCGTGTCTAACGACGAAGGCTGGGCGTGTCCGACTCGTATCCGATTATTCGGGAGCGGGGCGTGACATATTTTTAGTGGTGGCCCATGCAGGTCTATCCTAATGACACTTAGTCAACAAAGTGTTGTTGGGGGACCAGCGAAAGCTAAGGAAAACTCATCACAACATAGGATCCGTGGAAAATAGTTATGGGTATGGTTTACTAAAATTGCTTATTATCCTATAGTTAGGCCTATCTAATTCATTTTCTATTTTATAGGGTGGTTTAGACACGCAACACTAAGGTTATCAATTTTCCTGCACTTGAAAGTTCTGAGTTTATTTCATATATGCATTTTGCTATTATAACTTTTTGATTGATAATATTTGTTATGTCTTTAGATTTTCTCGTAGCACGTGGAATATTTCCTAAAATTTCTTATTGTTATTCAAAAACCTTGTTTCTAATTTGAGATTTTATTTCCTATGGAGGTTTATTTTTGTAGTCATTTTTGTCTTACTGTTTGTGTTCTTATAAAACTTAATGTTTTCTAAAAAGCAGATATTTACATCATTTTCCATCATGATTTTAACTTTTGGAATTTATTTGAATTTTCATAAACTCTTTTGAAATTTATGGACAAAGTTGAAAGAATATTCAACGACCTACTATGGCGTGGCAGATGCGCACTGCAGTCATTTATCTGGGTTACGGAGACCGCGAGTTCACTACAGTCAGTTGCGCACTGGCGATGCAGGAGCTCTAAGTCAAAGTAATTTCAGGTATTCATAGGTTCTCGAATATTATTGAAGCTATGTCCTAAATCGTAAAATTTTAATCTCTTGAGTTTGTTTTGTTAATATGGATAAAGTTGATAGAAATATTCGGTAAATTAATATTATTTAAATCATTGCGTGAAAGGTTCATTGAAGCCAGATGTATACTACACTGGCGGGGCATGAACTCTAGGCAATGTGATTTCAGATATATATATGATTTTCGGATACTATTGAGACTACATCCATGTTATATACCATGTTTGATCTTTTATCACCATTGGAGATTTACTAGAAATTATCTTGATTTGTTTTAATTTTTGGCTTTATTTGAATGTCGTAAGCAACCGATCCAATTTTCAGAAATCATTTTGTTACCCTACGTTTCCTATAAAAATTTCTCTTGATTTTCCTAGAACTTATTATGGCCATGATAATGAACATACCTATATGATTTTGATTTCTGAAAGGTTTTGTCCTGAATGATTTTATTGGATTTAGGTCATTTTGGTGTCATTTTTACTATGCGTAAATTTTAGTTTTCTCCTGTTTAGAATTTATCATGCTAAGATTTTTTTTTTACTTGGTCATTTTTAGAAAATCAAATTTTACTAGTTGTATTAATTCGGATCATATGTTTAAATAATCCTTTATAAGTTTTCGTATTTTGATCGTGCTTACCGCGCTATTTGAAATTTTGAGGACGAAATTTTGTAAGGGTGGTAGATTTGTAACTCCCTAAATCTTTTATGGATTTTTTTTATCTGGAAGTATCTTAGCTTAATATGATATCCACTTTTCTAAAGTAATTCTATTAGTAATTCTATTTTTTTTCTTAGTTAAAAATTCTGGATTAGATTTATTTGGACTAATTTTTTTATTGATTTTATTCCTTGAATTTCAAATTTTAGAAAGTTCTATTTTTGTCGAATAAATGAAATACTTGATTCTACCTATTTTACTTTAAGTAAACAGGCTATTAGTATCACTTATTTTGAATTAATATTTCTTAGCTAATTAAACTATTATAGATTGGGAGTGGTAACTATTAACCTAGTTTATTTTAGTATTAATGTTTATTGTGGTATTAATTTCAAATGTTTATATTTATGGACTAATTAATTTGCTTAAACCAATTTGACACTGGTTATGCTCGGATATATTAATGGTTTATTTTAATCCTAGCTAAATCCTGTTAAAGCCTATTCATGGTTAAGGGGCCTATTCATGTTTAAGGGTATTATGTAATTAGCTAATTTTGTGATTAGTAGTAACTTTTGTATTTAGTCAAATCTGTTAGAACAATTTTGAATAGGAAAACCTGATGGAATTTTTAGTGAACTTCTGTTTTAAATCTGTATAAAATTTTAACATTTAAAAATCTGTTTGAATAACTAATTTCTGTTGTCCATTTTGAAAATTTGTTTCAATTTATTGGAGGGAAAACCCGATTTTTGGAAGACTGTTTTAATATTTGAATTTTGTAAAGCAGTTACCGACTAATTGCTAATTACCTCCAGATCTGTATTTAATTCCTACTTTGCCACTGTGCTAATTACCCCTAGATCTACAAGTATTTACCTACACTGCCACTCATTATTACACTATAAATAATACTAAAATATTACACAGTTTCCAATGCACTGACACACACATCATTACTGTCAGTACTCCACTCTCTCTCTCTCTACACGTCACCTCACTTTCTCTCTACAATTTCTCTCTCTTTCTCTCTCCTCTCGAGGAGGCCGAGACGCCGGAGCGTCGCCGAGCCGCCGAAGCGTCACCGAGCTCGCCGGAGTTCATATCGCAGCGCCACCAGAGCTGCATCGATTTCCCCGCCGCCACTTCGATCCTCGTGCCACTGCCAAAAGAGCAGGGAGCTTCGTAGACCGTGCTGCCGCTTCGTACAGTGGGCCACCTCGTTCAGCATACACCGCCATCAGTGCAGCGCCGAGCCCGAGGAGACCCCATCGGCTCTCGTGTGGAGTCCTCGACTGCCGAGCCGCCACCGCGGAGGAACATCACCGCCATCAACAGCCGAGCCGACCGAAGGACGAACTCGCGGTCAGTGCTGCCGGATCTAGCCGCTGACCGCCGCTCGACTTCGTCTTCACAGTTCGAGCAGAGCCAGATCTCGTGCGTCGAAGCTGCCGGAGCCAGATCTGCTCGCCAGGATCGCCGTGGATCGACGACCCCGTCAGGCTGGTGAGCACGTCCATCACCCTTTTCGAACCCCCCTTCTCTTCCTGTTGTAGAAATTAGGGTTTATTTTGAGGTTAGGGTTTCGGACCATAGTTAGGGTTTTAAAGTGGAGAAGACGATCGGTTGGGTTCCTGAACCTAGATCTAGGGTTTGTGAGTGAATGGAGGGAAAGTGAAGGTGGAGAACGGGTTAGGGTTTCCTGACCTAGGGTTCCGGTTGTGAACTTTTGAGAAGAAGAAGAGTCGGCTGGTGAAGTAATATTAGGGTTAGGGTTTGAAGCAGTCTGGAGGAAGAAGACCTAAACCTAGGTTTCCGGTCTTGAAGACGAAGTAGCCGGAAGAGAGCAGAACATGGGCTAGGGTTTCGGCCATGGGAAGCTAAGGTTAGGGTCTGAGGAAGAGTTAGCCGGAGAAGGAACCTTAAGGGTTACTCTAGAAGCTCGAGAGGATGGATCCTAGGGTTAGGGTGTACTCTGGAAGTCCGGAGGGAGGAGACCGAGTTTTCGCCGGAGACGGAGCCTCTTCGCCGAAGAAGAAGGCTGAGCTCTCTCGAATGTTTGATGAGTGGGCTGTTCTGGACATTTCGGGTGAATGAACTGAAGAGAGAGAAGAGAACAGGGTTTTTATGATTAGGTTCGGGCCGGGTTTCTGGGCCTCAGCGTATGGGCTGAGTTGGTTAAAAATAAACAGTTTAATTTTTTGTTTATCAGTAAATTGGTTACCGTGGGCCGGGTTCTTGGGCCAGGAGTCGGGCTGTAGCAACTGGGCTGTTAGGTTAAGAATATTAAGTTTTAATTTATAAATTTTTAGAGCTGGGTACAGTAGGAGTTGGGCTTTGGGCCAGTGAGCGGGCTGGGTTGTTTGGGCTGTGTTTTATTTCTAAGAATATTGAGTTAATTTATTAGTTTAGCAGTATATAAAAATTGGCTGGGCCAGTTTAGTTTGGCTGGGCCAGGAGTTGAGTTGGGCTGAACATGTTTATACTTAGATAGCAATTATTTTAAAAAGGTTATTCTAAATAAATTTTAGTTAATATTATTATATTAAAGTTTTGCCAAAATATATATATATATTGTTATAAAATTCTTTTATAGATATTTTGGTTAAAATATTGTTAGCATAATTTTTACAAGAAATTATTAAGTTTCATTTTACTATCATTTTTATTATTATATATTATATTGCCAAAAATGATTAATTGCTACCTTGTTTATTAGCATATATAAATATCATATAATATATATTTCATTAGTGTTTATGGAAATTAAAACTATAATATTTTCTAAATATTATTAGTTATTTTAGTTTAATGATTAGTTAAATATTGATAAATTAATAATTTCCTATAAAAGCATTATTGTGACTAAATTTATAAAACCTAGATATTTTCTAAAATATGGTTAGCTAGTTCTTGTCTAAGAATAGTTGATTTATCTAAGTTAGTTACCTAGTTAACTAATGTTATTTCAAACCCTAAATAACTTGTACAAATATAACAGGTGAATCATTGCAACCATGCAGTACTATTCTCGTGCAACCAAACCGGGGCAAGTACACTGACTCGACTTGTACTTTGTTTTTCTGTCTTACCTTTATGTGTTATGTTCTCATATCGGACACGAATTACACACGATTGTCTTGTACCATTGTTCATTGCTTGTGCGTCATTGTTATTACAGAATTGGGGGAAATATTAGCTTTTGTGTGACCACACCCAACATAGGTATTGTGGATAGCCTAATCGTACACTTCATGTACGATGAAGCCGTACCTTGTAGAATTGATTGACTCATTGACTCATTGATTGATTGATTGCTCCTAAGCCGGTCACACATTAGTTTTAATATTTCAAAATTGTCACAATTGCATATTGATTGTCGTGATTCATTGCCTTGTACATTGATAGCCGTGTTCATTGTCTAGCATATTGATTGTCGTCCATTACTTGCAGTTTTACATTTCATTTCTGGTACCGCAGTTTCACTTTCATTTTATGTTCTAGTTTTTCCGGTATTCTGGTTTCACCTTGTACTCTGGATCACAGATTACATTGTATATTGTCTGGTCAGGGTTGTACTTTGCTCTTTTCCTGATAGGATCGTTGCTGGTGAGTGGGAGATTACATGGAGCTGGTGATTGCTTGGATATTGCAGCTTTTTATGTCATTTATTTTTTTGGAGATTGTATCTTAGAGATTCATTATTTATATTATTTCATTTGACCGGATTTGTCTCCGGCTGAGTTTGTATTTAAAACACTTGATGGATATTGGTGATTTCTGGGAACGTTATAAAAGCTATGTTTTGGTTTACATTACATTGTGACTTTGAGTTTTCCTTAGTATTGTACAGCTTACTTCGTCGTGTCCAACGACGAAGGCTGGGCATGTCCGACTCGTATCCGATTATTCGGAAGCGGGACGTGACAATAACAAGATATAGTAACTAGAAGAGAAAATATGATGACATGGCATGAGATAAAGAAAACAAGATGAATCAAGTGAAACGACACCTATCTATGTATTAAAATATCATGTTCGACATGTGAATGGCTGTGGGGTAAATTTGACCAACCGCACATGTCGTGTGCGGCTGCTATTCTCCACGTAAGACCAATGGAATGGAAAGGGTAGTTCACATGTCTACTGAGATAACTTTATGCCCGACTAGTACTCATAGATTCAAACAGGTCACAAACATGGTAATCACATTATTTACGAAATATAACAGGTAAGGAATCCATAATACTAATCCCGTGTATCAAGCATGTCAGTAAAACAAGAGATGCATATGTATAACATATAATAGAAAAACTATCAGGAATCGAAAGCAATCAGTATATGTACTTGCTTGAGGTCCTTTGCTGGTGAAACCGATAATCTCGTTGGGTCCATGATAGTTCGCTTGGCTAGGTTCGGATTCGCAAGAAAAATATGAATACGATTAGTCACGGTCAAGGATTGACTATTTAATCAGAAAGGAGTTGATTAAGAATTATTCCCATAAATATATTTTTTTCCCATATATATATATATATATATATATATATATATATATATATATATATATTATATATATATATATATATATATATATATATATATATATATATATATATATATATATATATTTCCCATATATTATATTATATATATATAAATATATATATATATATATATATATATATATATGGGAATAATTTTTAAATTTTAAATATATATATATATAAATATAAATATAAATAAATATATATATATATATATATATATATATCTATATATATATATATATATATATATATATATATATATATATATATATTATATATATATATATATATATATATATATATATATATATATATATATATATATATATATATATATAGTATTATATATATATATATATATATAAAAATATATATATATATATATATATATATATATATATATATATATATATATATATATAAAGTATTTATCTTTTTTAAGAAACTATATGTAGGATTGGAAGTTCAATGATAATATAGGCCCATTATATATAAAAACCCAAACTTTATGTACATAATATATAAGCTCGATTTAGAGAATAGATTTATATAAAACTTATTTAAGGAAAACTTCTTACTATAATTAAGCCCATACTAAAATATTTAATATACAAACTATAAAGCCCAAACAATTAACATATGGCTTAATACTAATAAAATTTATAATCAAATTCTTCAGGCCCAAATCCAACCCTTCAAGTTATCCCAAAAATAACTAATAGCAATAATAATAATTAAAACAAAATAATGTTATTAATAATATTATTAATAACAGTAATAAAAACCATTGTATTCTACTATACATACGCATGTAAAATTCTGTAAATAGTATAATATGTATATACTTTTAAAAATATGAATCAATTTCTCCTCTCCTATTCAGCCTAATACTCTGGCCCAATTCTTGGCACAACTGAAAGACCCAACTAAACACTGCTATTTTTTCCGAAAACAACAACAACAACAACAATAATAATAATAATAATAATAATAATAATAATAATAATAATAAAATAAAAATAAATCACAGATACCAGAGTAACAGAGAAAGAGAGAGGGCACGGAAGAGCATCCTTCCTCTCCAAGGAGAAGCTGAAGAAGAAAGAGAAGTGAACCCTCACCTAGGGTTTCGGCGGAGCAATGGTGGCTGGATCCGTACGACTTGGACGACTACGGCGCTGGTGCGTGCAGCATTCAACAACGGGTCGGCCATGCGATCGGCCAGAGGGTGGCTCTTCAAGCTCGACGAAGATTGGGTCTCCAGCGATGCGTCAAGGCTCGACGGTCATCGACTCTGTCCAGCGAGGTGGGGGTCGAGGTGGTATAGCAGCGACGCTGTGGCACGAAAACACGAGGACGGCGGTAGGCACGACGCTATTGCTGCCACCGGGAAAGCGGAGAGGCACACGGTCAAGGTGCTACTGGCAATGGTGATGGCAGAGGAAAGGGACGGTTGTAGGCGGTGGATCTCAGCGAGGGTAACGGTCGAGGGGTCGAAAGTGATGGTGGTTGAGACATAGAGATTGGAGGTTTTTATGGTGTCGTAGTGGTGGTCGGTAGACATGGGGATGGTGGATCTGGAGTCATCAGCTCGATTTCGCCAACGAAGAGTCGCACAGCAGTCTTCACGGTGAACGGTGGTTCAGGTAGTGATGTTGGCTTGTTTGTGTGGGTGGTTGGACAGTCGGTGAACGGGGATGCCGAAGTTTGCTACTGTGGTATTGACAACCCTGATGACAATGAGCGGTCGAACATGAAGGGTGATAAGGAAGGTGATGACGTTACTATAGCAGTGGTGGTAGTCTCTTTCGTGGCAGTGGTGGTTAATGATGGTTGTGATGTTTTTGTTAGGGTGGCGGTGGTGGTGACTTGGTGGTGTGGGTCTCGGCTAGGGGGTCGGCCGACGTTCTGTGGTGATGGTCGGGGACTTGGAGGCCGGGGCAGAGGAGGAGCGGGTGGTAAGGTGAGGCGAAGAGAGGTTACCGGGACAGGTGAGATGGAGGGACATATATATAACGCATGTAGGGGAGCGTAGGGATAAGGATTGGGTTGAAGGAGTTCTATCAATATTAGAACCTAAAGGAAAATAAAGTTTAAATTACTATTTAAATATAAACTAGGATTTTGTTTAAATATTTAATTTGCAAGAATCTTATCATTTTGAAATCTTATTCTATAATTGCTCCAACATAATAATTTAAGAAAATATTAATATTTTTGAAATAATTAAATCACATGTTTAATACTATCAAATAAACTTTCAAACATACAAGTTCAAATATCAAATTATCAATCAAATAATATATATATATATATATATATATATATATATATATATATATATATATATATATATATATATATATATAAAATATATATATATATATATATATATATATATATATATATATATATATATATATATATATATATATATATATATATATTTGTCATCAAGATAACGTAAAATATAATCTTTATAATCCAAATTCTATTTAAATATTTTTAACAACTTGTATCCATAAAAATTTAGTAATGGTTCTCAAAACTATTTTGGAAGACGTTGAAAAGTCCAAAATTAGTAACCAAATATTTTTGTAATGCCAATAATAAAATTTAGGAATAAATATTTTTACTAAAGATAAATAGTATTTTCAAACTATAAATTTAAACTAGTTTTCGAAATATAAAAGAAAATAATATCATAATATCATATATAAGGTTTCTAAAGAGAAATTCATTTCTAAACAAAGTAGGTAAAGTAAAATAATTAAAAAAATTGAAAATCCGGAAAGAGGGGTTACAAATTAGAGCCTAATTAGAACAATCTATAGCTAATACAATATGTCATAGAGAATTTGATATCTGTGTCACAAGTTCGGAGGGAAAAACCTCCAAAAATGACTTCGTATCCTAGTGTATCATGATACGGCCTACTTGTATCCAATTATGGAAACAGATCTAGACGCACACAACAAAAATAAGTCTAAATAGATCTAAATTACCAAATGACAAACACTTGGTACAACAATCTCGGACTTTCCCCAAATTTGGCACAAATCTTAATAAAAATTTCACTTAGAACATAATTCTTCCTCCTATATGTAGTCCTAGTCCATGGGTGGATTCTTAATGGTCAAATTGAACAATTAGAGTCTAAATAAAGAAAAAATTGAGATGTATACCTATTAGGAGATGGATTTCCAATACAAAGTCCATTGGACATGATTCGGACACAATCTCCTAGCAACTAGCCTCATCCGCAACTGCTCATAACCACAAATCTCTTAGGCTCCTTCAAGTGATGAGAACGAAGAGAATTGGTAAAGAATTGAAGAGAAATTTGGTGGAATTGATGGAGGGATGGATCAATTTGTAGAAGAACACCAAATTGAGAAATAATGGCATAAATAAAGAGGGAGAGAGAGAGAGAGTCTCCCTGCTTATAGGGCCATCCACAATAGGTCCTCTCAGCCAATAAAAAATGTCCAAAATGTCCTCCAAGTTTGTCATGAAGGCTAATCTAATGGATGGAAGCTTCTAATCCTAATTTGATAAATTAGACTAATCCTTATTTATTAAATGGAATAAGTAATTGAATCCAATTGGGTCTAATCTAAAGTGTTGTTTATGTGTCATGTCAATGTAATTGTTGGGCTCTAGTGTCATGTCAAGTCTAATTGGGTCCACTAACACAAGTCTAACAAATAGGCTAGCCCACTAACCAACTAATCACACGGTCTATTTTAATTAGCTAGCACACAACCAATACATGTAATAATAAATATTATCATCATTAACACAATTATCAAACAATTATTGAAATGACAAAAATACTCCTCTTCCAGAATTATGTAGTTATAATTCTACCCCCAAAAAAAATTCGTCCTCGAAATTTAAGACCTCACTCCTCTCTCTTGGCCAGTCATAACCTATTCATCATAATCTTTGCTATGGTCAAAACCTAATAATTATGAACCAAGAAAGTCCTATCTAAAATCATACAATATACAATTCTATTAAAAGAAACAACATGCATGGTTACGGTATTACTTGTCATGCTATTACAGTCTCGATCAGGGGTTTCTACTAAGTACATTAGCTATACTATAGCACAAAGGCAATCTATATGGTACTAAAGAAGCACACAATGCTATAGATGGAAAAGGAAGGAAAGAACAAAACAAAATAAAGCATGCTAACCCATCACCTGTAGTATCGGCCTCCTCGACCGTCATCGCAAAAGCCCCGCCCTACTGGGGTGTCTTCCTACGCTGGTGTGGGACAATTTGCAGTGCCATTGGGAGCCTAGCTAAACTTCTTACCTATCTCTCATACTCACTCTAATTATTCACTAACATCAATCTAGCTAATATACTTAATACCAAGGGTTACCATTTCAAATACTAATGATATACTATGGTTCTAGGCGATGGATACACTTAACTCACTTGCACGTACCACCAAGGATGCTATACTAAGACTTCTAAGTTACTATCTATAGGATACTTATCCGCATTTTTGATACTATCTATCACATGGCACTACTATACATGACACTCACGGGATACTCTCCTACTAAGGTAGTCAAGGATCACTCATATCTATTACACTAATCACTAGGTCACCCATATCTTGAATGCTTCTGATATTAGAGATATTCTGTATCTGGACAGTTACTCCTCCTATCTTGGTATCCTAATACTAACCAATATGTTGATACTTAACAATAACTCTAGGATACTTGCCCGTACCCTGGCAATATAACCATATATAATACCTTCTACCCTCCATGAATATACACTTGACACTACAATCACACGAGTATCATTCTATCCATCCTGCAATTCATTGATTCATAATTATCTCCTCACTCATATACACTTCTAAATACCTCCACACTCACTGAAACTTATTCCCATATAAGTTACCTCTTTACTGTCCTGAATACTTGTACTCCTACTCTCCCTAATACTATCTTACATTCCTTACCTCAACTTTACATTAATACTCTTAAATGATACTATTATCCGTAACAACACTTACTGAAACTAATCTGAGATGTTATATCTAGCATATGTTATTCATCTAAATATTGATACACTTGAATACTTGCACACTCTAGGCACTCCTGGTGGAAGATATCAACTTATAACTATACCATTCACATGCACTAAATACCCTAGAATATCAACTTGGTACTAGCCCACCTTACTGACACATTGCTGCCACCTCTAATACTCAGACTCTTACTGCATGATACTCATGAAACTTCCACACCGTACTTCACTTCACCTTTATGCAATTCACACATCGCCCACTGTGCACTTGTGCACACAATTCTAGACAATGTACTTCCTTCCTCTACCTAGGTGATATACTCTCACTAGACACACATTCACTCCAACCTACATATTTACCTGTAGCATATTACCCCCTGTTATTCCTGTAAAATACACACTCAGATTTCCTCTTCCCTACCAAATTTGCCCCTGTATCTTGCAGTTCACTCATCCTCTGCACATTGCTTAGCCTTAACTACTGCAGTTTCCTGTACATGCATAGTAGCGTAAGATTGTACTACACACACTCGTACATGTACTCCACTGCTTGCACTGCTAACTAGACTGCATTTAGAACTGTCTGTATGTAGTTCCCTACACCTATAGTTACCCCTACACATTACTACAGTTAGCTGCAACTGCAGCTCCCAATACTGCTACTGTTACTAAAACATCTTGTTATTTCCCTCTTCAAATAGATTATTTTAGTTTGGCATATATAGCTCATGAAAATTCCTGAAAATTCAGGAAAACCCCTATCGTAATGACATTTTGGAACCCAAACACTCCATAATTGATATCAATTTGCAATTAAATTATCACGAATTTTAGAATTATGTTTGAACATATTTTTAGACGACCTAAACACGAACAAAATATAGTTTTTATTTTTTAAAGTAGTTAATTATACTTGTTTTAAATCAGTTCCAAAATGACAAAAAAAAACTAGTTTTTAATCAAAAACTTTTTGATACGGAATAAAAAATAAATTTCGGACGACTTGGTCACAAACCAGTGGCATCAAAAGGTGTGTATAGACTTCATGCAGGTGTAGGATTTGATAGAACTCAAATTGGTTACGTGTGCATGACGAATTTGAGGCGTATCAGTCAAAAACCACAATATCGATGATTTTGTAAGTCATTCCATTACTTCGTGCACACTCGTCACATTGCGATAAAACATACGTCATTGGACTCGTAGCATTTTCTGGTCTCGTGAGCCAAGTTTCGTCCGATTATGAGACAATTGACTTGATCGCCATTTCACGAGCCCTATGAACCGATTCAAAAACCGATTTTATGCACGGCTCACCGGAATCCAAAATCGGATATGCCATTGAGTTCGTATTGAAAAACTATACCCGTAGATATATAGTTTCTTGACTTTAGAGACCGTTTGATTTGGCACACTTTTTGGTGCAAAGCGGGTCCAACAGTAGGCACAGTTTTGACCCAAAAATACCTTTATTTCCATTATTGGACTTCTGGGTAGTCTATCTTAGCCATTTATCTTATTTAGGAAACGTTGGCGATGTTTATTTCAGCATCCGGATACGTTTGCAGAAATTCTTCTTGTGTTGCTTCTTTAATTTGACGAGTTGATTACTAGACGTTGTCGATTCTACACACCATCTCCAGGCAAGAAACCTCCAATATTTACTGATTATTTACTGTTATTTCAGCATATTATTTCTTATATTTGTTTATTGATTTTATATTGAATTGTGCGTCCAAGTCAATCTTGGGTGTAAGCGACTAAGTTAGTCATTTTTGTTGCTTTTATTTATTCTAATCAAGATGACTTAGTTTTAGAGGAACACCCTGTTATTGTGAGGTATTGGTATAACTTTTATGTCCTTGACACTTGGGTTCGACGAGTGTGAGTCTCATGCAGGACACGGACTTGCGTAGTCGCCTGACCCCAATACGTATGGGACATGCGACGAATAAGATGTAACTACTAATAAGATTTGCATGTTTAGTTGATTTAGCAGTTATTAGAGGTACATACGTGTTGTGGATACAACATGGATAGGCATGGGGTAGGAGGACAGTTCCTTAGTGTATGGGCCAAGTATGCATTTTTCTTTTTGTAACCCGTATGCTCAGTCGAAGATGCAGGTGAGACTACCCCTACTGTTACTGATGGCCTCTAACGTTCGAGGAGCGTTACGCATGTAGGCCCCTAGTGCCCATGAGGGGACTATGCCAATCCCATTATAGACAGAGTGCCTATGTGTTGAATGTTTGTTCTTAAAACTATATTTCACATAGAATGGTTAGGAACCCCTTATCACTATCAATTTATTTTCAGTTATTATTTGGCATGCTATATGTATCTTGTTGCGTCCCTTTGAGGACCTGGTGATCTCTCCTGGATTAGACGACCAGAACTACCCTTAAGAGTACATCTCTGCACTGGATCCTTCGTTTTCAGTTGAGGAGATGTTGCCTCCTAAGTCTCAGTAATTATTTTGTTTTATGGGCATATTATTGCTACTTATTTATTTTACGTATATTTTGAGGAGGTCGGACTCCAGTTTATCTCAAACTCTTTTTATAGTTGTTTTTTAGTTGATTTGTCTCTACCCGGCTATCATACCTTTTGACTCTTATTATTTCATTATTGGACTATTTTTTATTCTTTCTATAGATGAGTTAAAGGTCTATCTGTGACTGTCTATTTCTGTGATCATTTGATTATATTACAGCTTATGTGTGTATTTGGAGAGCCCACATATTGGAGTATTTTTTATATAAATACAGTTGGAATGTATATATTCCTAGTCCTACGTATCTTGGAACTATGGCATGTATGATCGTTGAGCACCTCTAGAGGGGGTAATGAATAGAGTGTATACGTGCAGCGGAATAAATATCACAGTTTAAAAACTAAGTATTATGGCTAATCAAATACCGGTAAGAGCAGATGAATATTAGTATATGAATTGTACTAAAAATAAGAGTTAAGAATAATCAAACTCTGTGACACAATGATATATACTGATATCCCTCATGGAGGACTAGTCCAGTCTCGAGTACTCTTGTTCGATGTTAATCCACTATGGCACAAGATTTAACTGAGTGCTTGTAACTCTTACAACAACGTGCTTGGGGACAAGTGCACGACCAACTTCAACAGCACCGTGCTTGGCGACGAGTGCACGACCGACTCCAGAAGGCTTTAAAAACTAGAATGTTTTCTGAGATAACCTCCAATACAACTCTTTAAACCAAACTCTAGATTGAACTGAACCGATACTGGCTTGGCTAAGTGTAGTATAGGCTAAATATGAAAGTGTATAGCCCGTAGAAAACACTTAAGGAATATAGAGAAGAGAAAGTGAATGAGATGGGATGATTGAAAATGTGAAAGTTCTTCTCTATTATAGTATTTTTATGAACCGAATTCGGGAAGAGTACGGACAGAGTTCAGATGTAGAAATCTCGCATTCGAACGTTGGATACAGATATCCAGGATTGACCAAAAACAAACTTGACCAACTTAACCGAACTCAGGTCGAGTTCTGGCCGACTTCTGTCAGGGTCAGAATAGAAATGTTTTGGGCCATTTTGATGGATTTTGGACTATTTTGTTTGTGGACATTGGATAGGGATTTTGTGGATATGAAGGCTATATTTTGTGGACTGAAAATAGCTAAGCCAATAGCCTTTTGATGATATCTTTTTCCTTAATATTTGAGCAAACTTGAAGACGCATTTTTTATGGCAGTTGTCCAAACATAAAGATATCTGAAAATCTGAATATCTTTTGGAGGCTTCGCCACCGAACCCCCACGAGGAGCGCTGCACCCTCGACCCATGTCCGCTGACCGGGCAGCAGAACCCCCAAGTGCAAAGCCCGGGATAGGTCATTGGACGGTTCAGAAAAATCTTCTTGTATTGTGTCATCTTTGGTCTATCATTAATTTTTTATTGCATATATCCTTGTTCGATCATACTTATAATAACATGTTAGATGAATAAAGGAGTATGATACAGACATAGATGTATGATATATTTAATGAACAGTAGGACAATGCAAAGTTTAAGTAGCAATATGATTAAACGGTAGCAATATTATAGTGATTACATGAATATTAGTGACATCTTTATGTTAAACTTAATCGATTAGTCATATTCAAAAATATGATACAATCATTCGGATAATAATCTCCCCATTTTTTATTATGTCAAATCAGTTAAGTTTAAGATAGATACGATAGATGCATGTATCACTAATAAACACTTATTTCTAGAATATTGTGTGCTAACTTAAACTTATTCTGTCCCGTTGACATGATCAAAAATAAGCTCCCCTGTAAGTAGATATAAAATAAAATCAAGCATAAGTAAATATATCATAGTAGGAGGAGGACAAAATAATCATGATCAACAATTACGGTAGAAATTTGAAACAAACCATTTAAAACGCAATTTGAGAAAGAATATAACTATAGTTTTGAAAGAGACCAATAAAGGACGTTAATAAAAAGTAGATACCAGTATAGTAGAAATCAATCATTAGTCATAAATAATCCATGAGGATTAAAAATTTGCAGATCTAGTATATAAAATACCAAATATAGTGTATAAGACTTTTAACAATGATCACAAAAAAATCTGATTCATAAATTTGTCCATACAAATTAGTGAATCACTTCCATAAAGAGTATAATTATTGGAAAAAAAATCAAAATTGATATACTAGAATCTATCTACTTACCTAAGTTTATGCATTTGAACTCAATTACCTTAGTATGATATATGAATATCCATTAGATAAACATGAAGGTAAAGGAGACAAAATAGTTGAGAAAAAGAAATTCAGTTGACTTGAATGCTCCCCCACAAAGTATAACCAGTCTAAATATCGATAATTATGAATTTTGAGATAAAACCTCAATAAGAAAAGCCAAATCAATTTAAACTCAAATGAATCATCAAATAAGGATAATTAAATATATTGGACAAGATAACTTATTTAAAAATATATATAAAATGAGAGAATCAAGAAGAATCATATATTCTCTCATAAACCCTTTCATAACTCAAAATATCATGAACATAATTGATAAGAATAAAGTAAAAGACTATAGGTCCATGATGAACTAGGTATACTATATATTAAGGGCATAAATGAATCGAAACAATTACTTTGCTTTCCCTTAAAAATATGTGCATCTAGTTTAAAAGCATTTATATGCATAAAATAGATATAATAATCACAGGATCTAAGGAATATCTGAGATATGCATCTTTCTTTCCTTTGATCAATGCATATAAAGTTCCAAACTTAAAACAAAATATCATCTTTAGTCAAGTAAAATAAATATTCCCTAACCAAACTCTTAAAGATGAATAATTAAAATATATTTTCAATTAAAAATTATAAAAAATATTCAAATAATAAAAATGATTTCAAGACAGTAAAGATTTTTTGAAAACTGTCTTAATGATAGCATTCGAGTAACGGATAGATTCAAAATAATAGAGAGAAATCAAAAGACTTTTGAAATACGAAATTTATTACGAAAAATTGTCTTAATAAATGTTTGAATGCATCCGTTTAGTCCTCAGACTGACAGCTGACGATTCAAATTTTTTGTATCATGAAAACAGCTTTAATAAAAGAATCCATAAATCATAAATAGTCAATTTTGAACAAATAAAATAGGACTAGATAAATGTCCAAATAAATAGAATTCTAGATTTATGGCATACCAGGAGAATAATTGATTTGAAATAATTAACTGCTCCCCCTTTACATGAGTATATCCAAAACTAATAGTACTGACAGATTTAAATTCCAGAGAAATATTTTCAAAAGTAGAAAACTAATTCATCAAAATATTGGGTCTTCTTATCAAAGTTTATTTTTTCCCTTTTAAAACCTTAGCACGGTGTCCATCTGATAACCATAGGATTAAATAAAAGAAAAGCTTTGATAGAAAGAAATTCAATATGCCTGACTTCTTCCCCGTAAAGAATTGCTGCTATAGGCAGTTATTAACTTGAATAAGAAGAGAATAATAAAAGCTTAATAAAATGAGTATCATGAATATTACACAAACGCTAAAGAACATATAAGAAGAACATAATATTCAATGAGTAGTCACAAGATCAAATCAAGTCTGAATATAGAATAGTGTGATAGAAAAATGAATATATCAACATATGCCAATCATTAAATAATATTATCCATCAAAGCTAAAATCCAAAGTCCATCAGATAAGAATTGCAAATTAGACCTCAATAAATTTTTAGTTTATAAAGCGTTGATCAATCTTGGGTTAGCTGTAGGGACCGATTCCCAGCTAGCAGTAGTCCCAAGATACTTGGCACTGTGTCACTTAGACTTTTACGCCTGGTTGACAGAAGGACCCTTTCGACGTGTACCCAAAACAAATATCTTCTTTAATAACAGAAGATTTAAAAAAAATTTATGTAATATGAAATCAATTATATTCTATAGACTTGAAAAATCTCAAAATAATGTTGCATACAGTATAAGATGTATCAATTACGTATACCATAGGTGCTACAAAATTATTGGATAACAATAAATATAAGATAGAAATACCGAAAGAAAAATTTATCATGATCAAAAATCTATTTTTTAAAAAGTTTTCAAGTGCACTATAGAAATAAATATATAGTATAAGTGTGTACTAATAAAGAAGGTAAAATTAAAAAAAAATAAGATAAAGCAAATGTTTTTGTACTGCTTAAAAGAACACTAAAAAACAATCAGGAGCAAGAAATTAATAAATATTTCTTCTCAAAAATCCTAATTAAAGATACAAAATAAATAAATATCGAAAGTTAGAGGACTACTATATATATATATATATATATATATATATATATATATATATATATATATATATAAATATATATATATATATATATATATATATATATATATATATATATATATATATATATAATGGCATACATGAAATAATTCAAAAGAGTCATGTATCCAAAATGCCACCAAAAAGTCACGAAAAATATCATTAAGAGAGGCTTCGAGGAAGAAGAACACAATTTTTTTTAAAGTAATCAATAGCTAAAGTATGAGGTAAGAACAAGTTTGAAGATAACAAGTATACTTAAATACTTTTCAAAATAATATTGAACTTGAGCAGAACTCATATGCCCCCATAAAGATATTTATACAGAAAAAAATATCAATGTAAGAATTATATATGAGCAATATATGAATGACAATGAAGTATTCATGTATCCTTAATAAGCATTGAAAAATTATCACACGATAAAAATATGTATAAATATGCTTTATCAGGCAAGGATGTAATTGATTCATAAGAAGTTAATCAAAATAAGAATACGAATCAATAGTGAATATGCAAGCACATGGTTAACATAAAAATATATGTATATATACTTTTCAAGTAAAAGAAGACTTGTGCTGAACATACATATTCATAAAATACCGACTAAAGTAAATATGACATGTTAAAGACAAATCAGTAAGAAGTAACCATTTCAAAAATATTAAAGATGGAGAGTCAAAAACACATTAACAAAAAAAACTTAAGCTCCTATGGACTAGAGTGGTATGCAAGCTTCATAGATAAAGACTAAGAGTAAAAAAACATACATAGATAAATGTGTCACACTAATAGAAAGTAAGAAAGACTATATTGTGTGAACTAATCATTTAAGCTAAACAACTAGTCATGCTAGGATTATATCTCACATTGATAAGAACATGCTAGATTATAAAAATAAAACTATTTAAAAAAAATTCATTTAGCATGTTACCAAAGTGGCTCTAGTGACCACACTTATATTTGTGTAATTTCTTGGAAGATGACCTTTGTAGCTTTGCAATCACCAATATGCTCCTTGGTTTTATTTGACATAAGAAACATCACCTGTACCAAGAGATGAAGACTTTGGTATCCAAAACTTGGATCCATATTTGTTAGTCTTAGGAACCCATTTGCACATGTTTATATCGACAAGTTTCCTAGTCTGACATTACCTAAAAATGTGTATTTTCATACCACAATAATGACAAGAAGCATAGACATTAATACAATGTGCAGCAGTATGAGAACATGATTTGGTATGATATGTTTTACGTGATTGACTATAATAAAAAGTATGGTAATGTTTAACTTTAGCTGTGTCAGATCCTTTTTGAATCTTGGTTGTGTCACATTGCTTAAGTATAACTGTGTCTTGGGTTGAACAACTTCTTTACCCAATCTTATCTCTAACTTTTTAGAGCATGTAATCAATTATTGTGTTTTGCAGTAAGTGCATCAACTCTAAGTAAAACAATAGAATACTTCTTCTTCTTCTTTTATTCTAATTAATCCTTAAGTTTAATATTTTTTTGAGTACTTTTCTTAATGCATTCAAATGCCTCATGCAATCTAAACTCAAGTGTGAAAATCTTAGTAGAATTATCAGAAGTAGAACTTTCTAGCATCATTCAATAAGCAAGTAAGCTTTTTATTCTCACGCTTATAGGATAGAATATCCTTTCTAGCTTGCTTATACTTATCTAATACTTTCTTGTGTTCTTCTAATATATTACTGAAAGCATCAAATAAATCATCATAAGACAATTCACTCTCTTCATAAAGAGGATTATTTTGTACGTCGTTAGATAATGCTATTGAGCATATATTTGCCGCTTGACGATGTCTCTCTTCTTCTTTTGAGTCATTTTATTTGCTTTCACATCATATGGTTGTGCTAGCGTACTTGACTAACGATGGTTGTGCTAGCATGTAATCATTTTATTCACGGCTGCCATATGCAAACTCTAGAGTGTTATGTATAAGTATAACCCCCTCTGATAAAAATTGTAGAAAATTCGAATCAGAGTATAACAATTGGTAATAAAGATCTACTCTAAGGATGTTAGGCCAAATATTAGAGTCCTTACTTTAATACCAATTGTAGGATCGTTGAGCACCTCTAGAAGGGGGTAAATAGAGTGTATGCGTGCAGCAGAATAAATATCACAGTTTAAAAGCTAAGTATTATGGCTAATCAAATATTGGTAAGAGTAGATAAATATTAGTATATGAATTGTAGTACAAATAAGAGCTAAGAAGAATCAAACTCAATGACACATCAATATATACTGGTATCCCTTGTGGAGGAATAGTCCAGTCTCGAGTACTCTTGCTCGATGTTAATCTACTATGTCACAAGCTTTAACTGAGTGCTTACAACTCTTACAACATCATGCTTAGGGACAAGTGCACGACCAACTTCAATATCACCGTGCTTGGCGACGCACGATCGACTCCAGAAGGCAATTGAATACTGGAACATTTTCTAAGATAATCTCTGATACAACTCTTCAAACCAAACTTTAGATTGATCTGAACTGATATTGACTTGGCTAAGAGTAGTATATGCTAAATATGAAAGTGTATAGTTCGTAGAAAATACTTAAAAATATAGAGAAAAGAAAGTGAATGAGATGGAATGATTAAAAATGTGAAAGTTCTTCTCTTAGTATTTTTATTAACCGAGTTCGGGTTGAGTTCAGATACAGAAATCTCGCATTCGAACATTGGATACAGATATCCAGGATTGACCAAAAACAAACTTAACCAACTTGACCGGACTCTGGCCAAACTCCGATCGAGTTCTGGCCGACTTCTATCAGGGTCAGAACAGAAATTTTTTGGGCCATTTTGATAGATTTTGGGCTATTTTGTTTGTGGACTTTGGATAGGAATTTTCTGGATATGAGGGAGTTTTTTTGTAGACTGAAAATAGCTAAATCAGTATTGATCCGATCATTCTTACATATTTTTGTAGACTCAAATAAGTATAAAGATATAGAAAAAATATGTAAAAACCAATAGCCCTTTGATGATGTCTTTTTCCTTGACATTTGAGCAATTGAAGACGTCTTTTTCCTTGACGGCAGTTGTCCAAAGATAAAAAAATCTAAAAATTTGAATACCTTTTGGGGCTTCACCATCGAACTCCCACAGGAGGTACTGCCTCCTTGACCCCTGTCAAGCTGACTGGGCAGCGGAACCCCCGAGTGCGAAGCCCCAGATAGGTTGTTGGGCAGTTCAGAAAAATCTTCTAGTATTGTGTCGTCTTTGGTCCATCATTAATTCTTTATTGCATTGTCCTTGTTTGATCATACTTATTTTTTGTCTGCAAATAACTGTTAGGCGAACAAAGCAGTATGATACAAACATAGTAGTATGATATATTTAATGAACAGTAGGACAATGCAAAGTTTAAGCAAAAATATGATTAAACAATAGCAATATAATAGTGATTACATGAATATTAGTGACATCTTTATGTTAATCGTAATCGATTAGCCAAATTCAAAAATATGATATAATTATTGGGCTAACCAGGCAATACATGTTTTTTGGGTGGAACATGCAGGTCAAAGCATATTATATCAGTTACGTAACCGCATTGACATAAGCCTGCATATAGGACTAAAAATTAGTATCTCATCCACATTATTTGATCATCTTCCTTGATTCCATTTGGAACTTCATGGACTACTTGACTAGCATCTTGCTTGATTCCATTTCGAACTTCGTGGACTGCTTGACTTCATTGATTACCTTGGTAATTAAAGTGTACTTGAGGGAATGTTTAAGATTATGAAGGCATTAAAATATTTCAAGAATCGATGAACGCTATTTGAATGGCTTAAGAAAATTTTCTTAAAAGGTATGATCTTGTGTAAAGGATTAGTGAATTCTCAGTTTGGTAGTAGTTGTGTAGTCAATCCAAATTATAGTTGGATATTTTATTTACATATTGATGGTAGAACTGTTAAATGGTGTTCATGAGGCAATCAAGAAACACACACACACACACACACACACACACACACACACACACACACACACACACACACACACACACATATATACATATATATAAATGGTGCTCATGAGACAATCAAGAAACACACACACACACACACACACACACACACACACACACACACATATATATATATATATATATATATATATATGCCAATGACCCCTAGCCTAGTGGTAGTGGCGAGGCATGTGGCCTGAGTGGTCAGGATTTCGAATCCCAGTAGGAGTGATTCCGAAAACTAACTGCCATTTCCTCTCTTTATATATATATATATATATATATATATATATATATATATATATATATATATATATATATATATAAGATTGAGGAAATTAAGTGGTTTTGACTTCTAAAATTTCTAGAAGAATATCTAATAGAAAGAGGACTCAGGATATGGAATTGATTATGAGGATAAGAGAGTCTTGATGGTATAATTTAAATTAGTATATGGGAGTTAAAATTTATAGTTTGAGGAATTAATTTAAATTTTATTGGAATTTTTAGGTTTGGAGAAATCAATTCGAATTTTGAGAAAAGAATTCAAATGGCAAGAATTTGATGAGAAAAAATAGTTTTATCTTGTGGTTTGACAAATGATTTTGTAAAGGAATTTAGGAATTGAATTTTCGAATCTAATGTCCCGAGTATGAAATAAGTGAGACATGAAATTTTAAGTTGTGGTGAAATCTTAACAGTCAATAACGATTAATGAAGTTTGGTGGATTTATATTAATTGGGATTTAAAAATGTATTATTAAGAAACTTTTGAAGAAACCGAAATTAAATATTTGATTTAATAAGAGGGGCAGTGAAATCATTTGGGAGAAAAGAGAAGCTTTGCCTTGATAGTTAGTAAGCAGTATCTTAGAAAACCAAGATAGATAAAGTGTCACTCTAATGAGAATATGAGTCTCCCACCTTCAGCTTGATATATCACCTAGAGCCATGATAGTTTGTGTATACATAAGTGTAGTTAGTCATCTGCCTAGCTATATATTTTTAACTCGAATTACTTATCATTTTCCTCAGTCTTGTCATGATTCTCTAACCGATCATACCTCGGCCTCGGAGACTAGCCTTCTATTTCCTCTCAATAAACCGTGTTATCATTATGAGTACCTATTTATCCTCATCTTAATTTTCTTAAACCCCAATTTCATACTCCTTGTTTGTTCAATGACTAAAACTTGCTTCGTCTTTCAAATCATACCATAATCTTCGAATCCAATACAAAGTGAATATTTTCTCCTTCTGTCACGACCCGCACCCTAGAGTTAGGGCACGAGAACGTAACAACGCCCAGCCTACGCCGCAGTGTCGGCGGTAGAACGCTGTCATAGGTCTCAATGCATCTAACAGTATAAGACTAAACAGTTTATACTCCCCGAATGGGGGTGACATAGCAGATACAATCTCAATCACATCTAAGGTAGAGCATGATAAGGATAGATAAAACATAAAATCCAAAAGAGATACAGGAGATAGAAGTCTAAGTGTCTAAGATACATAAACCCAGAAATACATCTCAAAACTCAAGTATAGATACAGTAATCCACAAAGTAAATACAGCTCCAGACAAAATGAAATAACTACCTAAACAACCTCTAATGTGTCTCCTCTAGGCTAGCAGGCACCTCCAGGCTATCTGTAAAATTTATCAACAGGTCCAGTCAGGACTGGAGCGAGCACAATACATCTCAACAGTTCATAGCAGGTTAGAAAATATAAACATGCAGTAGAGTAAAATACAGGATCTGAAGAAATACAGTATGTAAACAAGAGAGAGAACTGTAACAGAAATATCTACTATAAATAGAGAACTAACAGTGGCTAGTGAGTCAGAGTACGAGATAGCACATGTGAACAGGACAGATTTGCACAGGATATCGAGGTGCACAGAAATCTATACTACAATGGAATTGTTCACACGACTACTAGCACTGCCCCGTTTTCCCTAATCAATACACAAGGATCTAAACAGGTTATGTTATTACACAGGATATCACATGGGGGCCCATATAGGGTGCACATGATAGTATACATGGGGCTCCGTGAACATGAGAGTACAAGATTCACAGGAGTGCACATGTAATGAAAGCACAGGAGTACACGATGAAAGTGAAACGCACATGACACAATGTACCCGATGCTTCCGAGGGAGATAACATCGCATAAGAAGATCCATATAGTACTAATCCGTGATAATGTCGTGACAGCATCAAGTATAGTAATCTAAAGCAGGAATATAATTCTAAGCAGGGTATGAAATGATCAGAGAATGTACTCGCCTCGATAACCTAAACAGCTGATAAGTATAGGGGGTCCCACTGAAGCCACAGAGTCCTATTTAAAGCAACACAGGTTACAAGGTGTTCAAGTTGAAAATAAATGAATCTCTATAATCAATCTACATTATTCTAGGTTCTTCTAAGTCAAAACAACTCTAGGTCGACTCCGGTCAATAATCTAGTCAACTAGGTCAAGTGTTGACTTATAGTTGACTTTGGGTCAACAGGTCAACTCTGGTCAAACAGGGTCAATTCTAGTCTAATATAAAGTGTACTTCGTTATTTGTACGTCGAAACTTACGGCACGCAAACCGAGATAAGAAGATTATCGGTAAGGTTGATAATCTTATTATAGTGATCCACGTATCCAACTTGTCAATTTCAGCGATGTGAGATCACTGGAATTGACTGATCTCAGTTTCGTTGTACTAATCCCGAAATACGAACATTATGTGAATTAATTATTAATTACTTATAAAAAGGTTAAACTCAGAGAAATTATCAACAAACATAGTCGGACGATGAAATGAACATCGCCAACGTGTCCAGAATGGTCAAATTAGCTAGGATAGCCTATCCAACGGTCCAATTTGGACACAAGGGCAAAAAGGTAATTTCGGGTCAAAACGGTGTCCCTGTCGGAGCCGTTTTGTACCGAAAAACATGCAAGAAAACAAGTCTATAAAATATAATAAATTATATGTCCATGCAACCAGAATGTCGATACGAACCCAACGGTATCTCCAGAATTGGATTCCGTTGACCCGATCTCAATTTGGCCCGTTGACCAGAACTTGAAATTCTGGTTTGCACGGAAATACGTGCCGGAGCCAAAGTTATCAAAACTCAGCAAACTACCTGTCAACGAGTCCAGAATGATGATACGAACTCAACGGTATATCCGAAATTGGATTCCGATGAGCCGGCGTCAAAAAGTTTCGTTGACCCAGAATGTGGGACCCGCTTTGCACCGAAAAACGTGCCCGGGCCCACGTTCTCCAAATCTAACAAACTTTATATGAAAACATGCTAGAACGACGCCACAAGTCTAATGGTTGTGTCAGAAATGAAATCTGGAGTCCCGTGTTCAAAAATGGAATTTTATAAGTTGGAAATTACGAATTCGGACGACCAACTTTGGCGTCGAATTCAACCAATCAAACAAGCTCACAATGAAATGAAACTGGAGGGGAAGTAAGAGGGTTATACCAGCTTCGCACAGGAACTAGTAGCACGCCAAAAGGAGCTGCGGTGGAGGAGATACAAGCTGACGAAGTTGGCCCCACGAAACTGTCCAAATTTAATACAATTTAAACGGTCAACTTGGTGGCCGGTTTTCATGTGTCAAACGATAAAATTAACGGACGAAAATTGACATGAGCGTAAATGGATATACCGAGATTGCGACGGAGCGAAGAAATCACCGATCCAACGGTCGGATCTCCGGGAAAACGTGCGCGAAGTTGCTGCGACGGGGCGCCAAAACGAACTTCATTTCGCGCGCGTTACGACGGAACGTCGTTCAAAACGCACGAATCGCCTCCGATACACGTCGGGGAGAGGGACGACGGCCATGGGGCCTGCCCCGGGGATGCACACGGCCAATGGGGGGTCGGCCACGGCGGCCTCGACGCCGGCGGCGGAGCGGCAGCGCTGCCAGTGCGCGCGCGCCTGGCTTTCCGTCGCTGCTGCTGTGCACTGTGTTGTGCGCTGCAAGCACGAGGCTGGCCTGGCCGGTACGGCGGCGGGGTGGTCGTGATGGCCGCGGCGGCACTGCACAGTGGTGGTGGCGGCGCGCGGATGAGGTGATGGTGGCGGACGGTTTTGATGAGGATGGAGGAGGAAGGAGATGTTGGCGTAGCCGGCCGGGGGCCACGGCCAGGGTGGGGCTGGGCCGACCAGGGGAGGAGGAAGGTCAGGGAGAGCTCAGATGGTCGAGGAAGGTGAGGAGGGGGAGGAGTGTCGAGTGTGCATGGGGGAGAGCTGTTGTTGTCGGTTTTGTTGGTGTAGGTATTAATGAAGAAAAGGAGAGAGAGAGAGAAAGGATAAGAGAGAGAGAAAGAGAGAGGAAAAGATTCTTTCCATATGAAAATTAGGGCCGGCCAATACATGTTGGCTGAGTAAAAAGTTTCTATGCTAGAATTTAAGGAGTAGGATTTAAGGAGGGAAATCAAAGGCTAGGATTAAATAGAGAGAATTGTCCATTCCAATGGGAATTAACAAATGGAAATTTAAACAATTATTGAAATAAGGAAACATGGTATTAAATATTATTTTTGGACACGGAAAATGAGGGTGTCCCAATGGGGGGTAGCACGAAGCTGGACTGGACTTGGTGGAGCCGGATTGGATCAAAACTGGACATTGTGCAAAAATCGAATTAAAATTTGGCGTTGATGATCATGGGTAAATAAGTAGCACATGGGGATTCCAATAAATAGGACACAAGTGTCGGACGGGTAGTAGGCTCAATGTGGGTCATGTCCATAATTGGGGCGGACAGGTTTTGGTCGACAAGGGACCCACAAATCAAGTTGAAAAATAAATGTGACGCCGTGGAGTAAAATAAAATCGGGTCACGCGTCAGGAAAGTTGTGCGAATCAAATGGAGCACAAGGAGGCGTGTCTGAGTGGGACACGAAGGTCATGGGCGACGAGCGACTCGAGTAGATCATCAATGAGGAGTTGGTTTCAAGAAACTGACTGGTCTTGCGCTCCCAATTTAAAAGTCATGGTAACGCGCTGAAAATGATCAAGGAAAATAGTGGAAAAAATAAATAATAATCAAATGGTCTAAATCGACCTGTAGTTCAGCGAAGCAAAAAGAGCACAAGGGAACAAGTTTGGGTGGGACACCATATACCGTCATGAAGGTAATCGTGTCCACTCCAAAACTTGTGAAGAAGATTTCCAGAGTTGAACATCCCTGATACTCCAAATATCAATGGCACGGGAAAGTACACTTAAGGAAAAATACAGAATAAATTATTTATCGAAATAAAAATCAATCAAGAAATAAATAAAATAAAAAAACAACCCGAAATTCAGGGTGCTCACATCCTACCCACCTTATAAAAATTTCGTCATCGAAATTAAAATGTCCATAATCCCTCTAGGTCAAACCCCCACAATAAAAGTCCCAGAACTTAAATAAAACATACCATCAAAAAAGAACGGCATACAGGGTCATGGCATACGGTGACAATGAAGTCTCATCTAGGTATACTAGTCATGCTAACCAAAAGGGTCATAGGGTATCAAAACACACAAGCAATCCAGGTTGCTAAAATATAAAAGTTACAGAAATAACAGATCATCAAAACTATAAGGTTGTCTACCACCCCATATGAAAACTGGTACTCATAAAAAAAATAAAGGAAGGTAACTACCAATCATCTGAAAAAAGGTACTATCCCAAGAAAATCAAAATCACAAGTCGAAGAATTGAAAGTCACTTGCACTGAAATCCAATCACAATATATATATACAGAGAGAACGTTAGAGAGGGAAAACTAGCATCATGTGTATGGGGACATGTTCATACGGTTAGATAGTAGGCGTGTGTGTACGTGAGTATACATGAAAGTGTATATGAGAAATTGGGTTTTAAAACAACGGCTATCAAGTTACACTCATCATGGCATATTGGTTAAACAATCCACAACACGCAACACGCAACTTATTTAATCATAACATGCATAGCTAACCATATATATAAAAAAAGTAGAGACTTAGCTATGTATTTATATATATTATAACAGGTATGCATAAACTCTATATATATCCTTATAGATATATAATCATAACATAGAGGGGAAGGGTAAGGTTAAATGACAGTATATACTATGTTAGTGTGTGTGTGTGTGTGTGTGTCCTTGTACAGGGTTATAGCTTAGTATTAAAAAGTTAAACCAGGTTTTAGTTCAGCATTTACATAAAAAAAATAATCTGAAAATAAGCTAACATTTAACCAGTGTAATATTAACATAATACAATTTCAAAATTTAGGAGTTTGAAACATCACAACTAATTTTAATGCTCCCAATACATCCTAGCATGATAGAAATGAAACCCTAACATATTACCAATACATTTATCTACGCATACAGTTCGATATTGCATGTTAAATCTGAAATTGAACTAAACATTGGAAATCAAATGTGAAAATGTTAACATGTAACTAATTTTCAGGATTTTGGAGAAATTTGAACATTAAAAAAAAAACCAACTCAACGTTTATCACAAACTAACATGTAAGAATATGAACCCTATATTTATATCCCTACCTCCCACAAGGTATATAGCTCAAATGTTCCATTTAAGGAAATAAAACAGCAATTTGAACTAAACATTTGGAAACTCAGCATTAAGGTTAATATGTACACAGTCTTAAATTTGACAAATTTAAACACAAATTTTCAACCAAAATTCTTTTGAACTGAAACCCTACGTATAACATACATGTGCAGTGATGTAGACAAAACTAATAACATGAAATTTATATTTAAATTGCGAATTTAAACATGGAAAAGCAGAGGACCAGAAATATTGGTTATGAAAATTTGGACATCAACACCATATCAATATGTATCTAGATATGTGGGAAAATCAAGTGTAGCATGCATACGTGTTAGGCAAAGTGTCTGTTATATATATTCATATACATATTCTCATATCCCAATAAAATTAATTCTACGTTAAGGCTAACATTTAGATTCCTACCAAGATTGCAAGCAGGTGATTGACGAAATCAAGACAGTTTTATTATTATCTAATACAAGATTAATAGCAAGAAGGAATTAACGATAAAATCTATTTTGCTTATCTGTTTAAAGAAGGAACCGTTCTGAAATCTAGAGTTAAATTATCAAATTCAAGATAAAGTCTAGCAAATTCATCGATTCATTGTATTAAGAAAACTCCTAGCAAGAAATTTCACAAGGTTTATAAAACCAACTAAACTTACTCCTGAGTTAAATAATAGGAAACTAGACAAAACAACAAATAATAATATAAAAAAAAAATTGAATCACCGAGAAAAAGTAGAGAAAACATGTTCAAAAATATTTAAGGTGCAATTCGATAATCATATGCGTCTATCCAAAATCATGGTACTCTAAATCCTCGGCATACTAGTAAGCAAGGCTACGATAATCACAGAGCCCTTGACTTATGCACATACCTCTAGAATCATGGTATTTAACATTTTTGCGGTGCCGCTAGCTTGGCTGCGAAAACCTTAAATTCCCACACCCAAGAAATATATCCAGAGTCAGACTATATGTCCTCACCATGCTGGCTAATGTGACTATAGAAGACTAGATTCCATAACATAGATGACCTAGCCCATATAATTTTATCTTGCCAAAAATTAAATTAATCAATAATGAATACCCAAAAATCAAATCAAATTTATTAACGAACATCAAAATTCAGAAATGAACAAAATCCATCAAAATACAAACTCGAATGCAACAGCTATCATCAAAATTCAAAATTCGACAATCATCCATCAAAATTAATAAATACAAACTCAAATTCAACAATAATCCATTAAAATCAAATTCAACAACAGAAAATAAAGATAAAACAAATCAAGGGAAAAAGAGTTTTCAAATCGAAGTTAAATAAGATTCTCCAAGGTCGTCCCAGGAATCTCTCAAGGGTTCCTATCTGTGATTGAGTACCTTCAAAATATATCCTAATCCTACTGCAGGCTGTAGCGATACTCAAGTTCGAATACCACTACACTTTAGTCTCGACCAGCGTGGGCCACCACTAAAAACGTGTCACGACCCGCGCCCTAGAGTTAGGAGACGAGAACGTAACAACGCCCAGCCTACGCCGCAGTGTCGGCGGTAGAACGCTGTCCTAGGTCTCAATGCATCTAACAGTATAAGACTAAACAGTTTATACTCCCCGAATGGGGGTGACATAGCAGATACAATCTCAATCACATCTAAGGTAGAGCATGATAAGGATAGATAAAACATAAAATCCAAAAGAGATACAGGAGATAGAAGTCTAAGTGTCTAAGATACATAAACCCAGAAATATATCTCAAAACTCAAGTATAGATACAATAATCCACAAAGTAAATACAGCTCCAGACAAAATGAAATAACTACCTAAACAACCTCTAATGTGTCTCCTCTAGGCTAGCAGGCACCTCCAGGCTATCTGTAAAATTTATCAACAGGTCCAGTCAGGACTGGAGCGAGCACAATACATCTCAACAGTTCATAGCAGGTTAGAAAATATAAACATGCAGTAGAGTAAAATACAGGATCTGAAGAAATACAGTATGTAAACAAGAGAGAGAACTGTAACAGAAATATCTACTATAAATAGAGAACTAACATTGGCTAGTGAGTCAGAGTACGAGATAGCACATATGAACAGGACAGATTTGCACAGGATATCGAGGTGCACAGGAATCTACACTACAATGGAATTGTTCACACGACTACTAGCACTCACCCGTTTTCCCCAATCAATATACAAGGATCTAAACAGGTTATGTTATTGCACAGGATATCACATGGGGGCCCATATAGGGTGTACATGATAGTATACATGGGGCTCCGTGAACATGAGAGTACAAGATTCATAGGAGTGCACATGTAATAAAAGTACAGGAGTACACGATGAAAGTGAAACGCACATGACACAATGTACCCGATACTCCCGAGGGGGATAACATCGCATGGGAATATCCATATAGTACTAATCCGTGATAATGTCGTGACAGCATCAAGTATAGTAATCTAAAGCAGGAATATAATTCTAAGCAGGGTATGAAATGATCAGAGAATGTACTCGCCTCGATAACCTGAACAGCTGATAAGTATAGGGGGTCCCACTGAAGCCACAGAGTCCTATTTAAAGTAACACATGTTACAAGGTGTTCAAGTTGAAAATAAATGAATCTCTATAATCAATCTACATTATTCTAGGTTCTTCTAAGTCAAAACAACTCTAGGTCGACTCCGGTCAATAATCTAGTCAACTAGGTCAAGTGTTGACTTATAGTTGACTTTGGGTCAACAGGTCAACTCTGGTCAAACAGGGTCAATTCTAGTCTAATATAAAGTGTACTTCGTTATTTGTACGTCGAAACTTACGGCACGCAAACCAAGATAAGAAGATTATCGGTAAGGTTGATAATCTTATTATAGTGATCCACGTATCAAACTTGTCAATTTCAGCGATGTGAGATCACTGGAATTGACTGATCTCAGTTTCGTTGTACTAATCCCGAAATACGAACATTATGTGAATTAATTATTAATTACTTATAAAAAGGTTAAACTCAGAGAAATTATCAACAAACATTGTCGGACGATGAAATGAACATCGCCAACGTGTCCAGAATGGTCAAATTAGCTAGGATAGCCTACCCAACGGTCCAATTTGGACACAAGGGCAAAAAGGTAATTTTGGGTCAAAACGGTGTCCGTGTCGGAGCCGTTTTGCACCGAAAAACGTGCAAGAAAACAAGTCTATAAAATATAACAAATTATATGTCCAGGCAACCAGAATGTCGATACGAACCCAACTGTATCTCCAGAATTGGATTCCGTTGACCCGATCTCAATTTGGCCCGTTGACCAGAACTTGGAATTCCGGTTTGCACGGAAATGCGTGCCGGAGCCAAAGTTCTCAAAACTCAGCAAACTACCTGTCAACGAGTCCAGAATGATGATACAAACTCAACGGTATATCCGGAATTGGATTCCGATGAGCCGGCGTCAAAAAGTCCCGTTGACCCAGAATGTGGGACCCGCTTTGCACCGAAAAACGTGTCCGGGCCTACGTTCTCCAAATCTAACATACTTTATATGAAAATATGCCAGAACAACGCCACAAGTCTAATGGTGGTGTCAGAAATGAAATCTGGAGTCCCGTGTTCAAAAATGGAATTTTACAAGTTGGAAATTACGAATTCGGACGACCAACTTTGGCGTCGAATTCAACCAATCAAACAAGCTCACAATGAAACGAAACTGGAGGAGAAGTAAGAGGGTTATACCAGCTTCGCACAGGAACTGGTAGCACGCCAAAAGGAGCTGCGGTGGAGGAGATACAAGCTGACGAAGTTGGCCCCGCAAAACTGTCCAAATTTAATATAATTTAAACGGTCAACTTGGTGGCCGGTTTTCATGTATCAAACGATAAAATTAACGGACGAAAATTGACATGAGCATAGGTGGATATATCGAGATTGCGACGGAGTGAAGAAATCGCCGATCCAACAGTCGGATATCCGGGAAAATGTGCGCGAAGTTGCTGCAACGGGGCGCCAAAACGAACTTCATTTCGCGCGCGTCACGACGGAACGTCATTCAAAACGCACGAATCGCCTCCGATACACGTCGGGAAGAGGGACGACGGCCATGGGGCCTGCCCCGGGGATGCACACGGCCAATGGGGGGTCGGCCACGGCGGCCTCGACGCCGGCGGCGGTGCGGCAGCGCTGCCAGTGCGCGTGCGCCTGGCTTACTGCCGCAGCTGCTGTGCACTGTGTTGTGCGCTGCGAGCGCGAGGCTGGCCTGGCCGGCACGGCGACGGCGGTGGGGTGGTCGTGATGGCCGCGGCGGCGCTGTACAGTGGTGGTGGCGGCGTGCGGATGAGGTGATGGTGGCGGACGATTTTGATGAGGATGGAGGAGGAAGGAGATGGTGGCGTGGCCGGCCGGGGGCCACGGCCAGGATGGGGCTGGGCCGACCAGAGGAGGAGGAAGGTCGGGAAGAGCTCAGGTGGTCGGAGAAGGTGAGAAGGAGGAGGAGGAGTGTCGAGTGTGCATGGGGGAGAGCTGTTGTTGTCGGTTTTGTTGGTGTAGGTATTAATGAAGAAAAGGAGAGAGAGAGAAAGGATAAGAGAGAGAGAAAGAGAGAGGAAAAGATTCTTTCCATATGAAAATTAGGGCCGGCCAATACATGTTGGCTGAGTAAAAAGTTTCCATGCTAGAATTTAAGGGGTAGGATTTAAGGAGGGAAATCAAAGGCTAGGATTAAATAGAGAGAATTGTCCATTCCAATGGGAATTAACAAATAGGAATTTAAACAATTATTGAAATAAGGAAACATGGTATTAAATATTATTTTTGGACACGAAAAATGAGGGTGTCCCAATGGGGGGTAGCACGAAGCTGGACTGGACTTGGTGGAGCCGGATTGGATCAAAACTGGACATTGTGCAAAAATCGAATTAAAATTAGGCGTTGATGATCATGGGTAAATAAGTAGCACATGGGGATTCCAATAAATGGGACACAAGTGTCGGACGGGTAGTAGGCTCAATGTGGGTCATGTCCATAATTGGGGCGGACAGGTTTTGGTCGACAGGGGACCTACAAATCAAGTTGGAAAATAAATGTGACGCCGTGGAGTGAAATAAAATCGGGTCACGCGTCAGAAAAGTTGTGCGAATCAAATGGAGCACAAGGAGGCATGTCTGAGTGGGACACGAAGGTCATGGACGACGAGCGACTCGAGTAGATCATCAATGAGGAGTTGGTTTCAAGAAACTGACTGATCTTGCACTCCCAATTTAAAAGTCATGGTAACGCACTAAAAATGATCAAGGAAAAGAGTGGGAAAAATAAATAATAATCAAATGGTCTAAATCGACCTGTAGTTCAGCGAAGCAAAAAGAGCACAAGGGAACAAGTTTGGGTGGGACACCATATACCGTCATGAAGGTAATCGTGTCCACTCCAAAACTCGTGAAGAAGATTTTCAGAGTTGAACATCCCTGATACTCCAAATATCAATGGCACGGGAAAGTACACTTAAGGAAAAATACAGAATAAATTATTTATCGAAATAAAAATCAATCAGGAAATAAATAAAATAAAAAAACAACCCGAAATTCAGGGTGCTCACACCTTCCCAATAATTTGATTCTCTAACTTATGGATACACACTAACCTCCTCCATGATTTGCATAAACTTGTTTCTTGATAGTTTATCCTGAGTAAAGATGGGAATTAGATTATGCCACATTTCAATTAGGAATGACTATATTAGGAAACCCCATAGATGAAATTTCTTGGTATAGTTGAATATGATGGTTGAGAGATTATGAGGCATATATAATATAGGGGTATAGTAGTCGCTAACCTGCCACTAACTAAATACTAGGTTAAGTGCCTTATTGCCATTAATTGTCCTTAAGCCTACCAAATATACTTGTAGGTAGTAAGGCTCAAGAATATTGGATGATCAAATAACTGACCTATATAAGAGTTTTTAGGAGTAGGATGACCACTATGTAAGAGCATTCTAAGGAGGAGGAAGTAATATAAATGGGGATCCTTACGAGTAGTATGCACGGCTAGAGTCGTCACGCAATCTAGAGATTTGAGGATTAGCGAATTGTATATATGTCGAGGGACTTATAGAAATCATGCTAAGGTTGAATTATCACTCATGGCTAAGCGGTTTCATTGGTAAACTGGATTGAAACCACACCTAAAATTGATTAAATAAATAAATATCATTGACTAGAGAAATAAATACTTGAAGAATGATAAGTCTAAATTTTCAAGGAGTAGCATTGATGATCTTCGATTTTTAAATAAAGATATGGATGATTGATTGATGAGAAAAATAGTATATAAAGAGATTAATGAAATTCTTCAGGCGTGATACCAAATTATTGAAGTTATTGATAAGAGATATCTTGGTGACTGAACAAACGAGTTAAGAAATTCTATAAGGTATGGATAAATGGCTATTTGAAGGAAATTTGATCGAGGGTAATAGAAAAATAAAAAGTCATTGTAGAAGCATGAAAATGCGTAAACATATCAAAAGTGCAGGCAGTGTTCTCGCTACACAAAGCTTCACAAAAGTGTAGGTACCCGAAAGCACAGATAGAAGATCAGAAACCACAGTTCATAAAAAGTTCTTTATTAAATTATGCCTACAAGGATCTATTACAGATTTATCATGATTACAAGAAAAGAGCTTCTTTAAAATCATGCCTACAAGGATCTATTACAGATTTATCATGAAAAGAACTAAAGCATCTAGAGATCTACAAGAGGGTTAATCTTCACAGGCGCCATACAAGGGGTTGATCTTCACAGACGTGCAGCCCTCTAGACGCACAACGCTATCATAGCGAGCCACTTCCTAAAGCAGCTATTGGCCCGAGTAAGAACTCAGTCCATAACACAGGTCGTGCCACAGCAATTGAGCACGGCAGAGCACAACCTGTGGCTCTTCGGATTGGCAACCAATCCAAATCCGAAAGCTTGGATCTCGAAGACCTCCAAGACGTTGTTCAGGTTTGAACTCCTCACGTTGAACGCTCAAGTGCATCTCGAAACTCAGCAGCAGTTCTTCTACAAAGGCACAACTTTTTTGAACGAAGGGATCCACAACCAACAGCCGACTTGTGCAAAACCAATGGTCATTCGAAGCCAAGTCAGGATTGAGCATAGCGTTGGGAATGCTAAGAGAGGAAGACAACTCTTCAGAAATGCTCCCCTTTATATAGGGTGAGTGTGGTCCAACCCACATCTCACGTGGCCGTCGGTCAAAGACGCCCAAATTAATGAGATAAACCTAGAACTTAGCACAATAAACCTCATTTAATAGGTTCATTTTACTGAGTCCTAGGCTACAAACTTCTTGAATTCCCTAAATAACGGCAAAATTAAAGAAGTAGATGTCCGACTCATCCATCAAGAAGAGCAGTCATTAAATGCTCTTAAAGACTTTGACAGAAACTAGCTCCCTCGATTCAGAAGCGCAGCCTTCTCACTGCGCCCTCGCTTCAATTCAGAAGCGCAGCTAGCTCACTCCTTCACACAGCGCCCTCGCTTCAACTTAGATGGGCAGTGGATCTTTTGACCAAGTCTATTCATCGTTCAGAAGCACAGTGGCACTTTCGTCTTCAAGACCAAGTCTACTTATTGTCCAAAAAGTGCAGTAGATCCTGTTACCTGAAGCATAGTCCACCCGTCGCAATAAAGCATAGTGACTCTGTTGCCTGAAGCACAGTCTACTCGTCGCCCTAAAGCACAGTGACTCCATTGCCTGAAGCTCAGTCTACTCGTCGTCCAGAAGCACAGTGGCATCAAAAGCTCTGTAGGAAGCGTAGCTCGCATAGCAGCGCAGCCTTACGAAATGACATGGCTTCACGTGGCCAGATGGGTGCTTATATCTTTCAGGATACCACTCTATCGGTTTGTTTAAACTGTTGCTCTTAAGATAAGACAGAGTTTGATTCTGTTGATAAGAGCAATATCTTATCGGTTTGTTTAAACCACAGATAAGGACGGAGTTGATTCTTATGGATGAGAGCCATATCCAACTGGTTTGTTTAAACCAATGGCCTCTAAGATAAGACAAAATACAACTTCAGAGATAGGAACAGAATCTGCTCAGGTTCATCCGATGTGGCTGCCATTTAGAGCTCAAAATAACCTACATTCAGGGATATTTAGTACGTACATGTTTTGCAATTTCATGAGTATACAAAGTTCAAACCAAACCAATGGGAAGCAGACATACATACGTTGTAAGCTTATAGAACAACATTAATTCTGTAGAGAATCATGAAACCCCTATTTTCATTGGCCAAAGTGTTTGAAAACAGAACCAACTAACAAAATTAAATGTTGCAAGCTTGTAAATATCAAACAAAAGAAATTTTAGCAAAAAAATTGATCAAAGAAAACAGGAACACCAAATACTAAGCAGTACAAGTGCAACGGGACAGACAGAGCGACACCCATGTCTGTTGAATTATTGATCAACAAGGACAATTATATATAGAGCTCATACATTTTGAATTGGACTATTGGTATAATAGTGAATATGAGAGTAGAAAGGATATTACAGTCCATTATTGTAGGACTCCACAACATATCTATGTCTAACTAAATTAGCATCTTTATGTTCATTAATAATACACTACCATGGCGTGGCCCTTTTCTAATTATTATCCATTAGTATAAACTTATTTCTCCAAATTAGCAATCTTTGTGTTCATTAAGAAGGAGACTTAGAGGTCGACTCATGCTCCAGACACCAAGACCAAGTTTTCAAAAGCATGTTCGACATGCAGAAATTATGGTCAATATGGCAAGGATTTTTCTAGGCGTGAATCGATGAAGGATTAATGAAAATCTGTTCAAGCTGATAGCAACCATTTTCGCAAGGAAATTTTATTCTAAAACACCAAACGACTAGTAATCATTGACAAGATAAAAACCGTCAATCTTATAAGGAGCCTTGAAAGCCAACTAACTTAATCCAATGGATTAAAATACACTTGATTACTCATGTGAGGTCCTATACCTGGATGAAGATGAATACATCAAAAAGTAGCACATATTTGTAGAGTGATTTACATTTACAATAGAAAAGTTTAATCACACTATTATATATACAACATGGAAGTAGTTTGTAGATTATATAAATTCTGATATAGCAGTAGTGCAGCAACTCTTTTCTGAATCTTCTAGCAAATTGTCTGATGCATCATTAGAAGGATATTCTAAAGGTTTGCTTGCAAGGGGAAGAGGAAGAAGTTCATGCAAATGGTTTGCTTCGACGGAAGCTCTATTTCTTGGCATGCATAAAATGAATCACATATTTTTTTTGGGTAAGAGCAGTACTGCTATTGAAACTTACAAAAGAGACCACAGAAAGAAGCCTCCTCCATAGAGTACTGATGGCAGTACTCGCTACAAATTTTGACAATTCAGTTCTACAGATTCAAATATTAACCAACTGTTTAAGTCAACCACATGGCAATAATAAAATTATAAGCATAGATGGGAAACAATATGAACATGTGACGCACTGAAAATTAGAAGTACAAGTTCATCATAATTTAGAAGTACAAGTTCATCCATTACCTCAAAAGGCTCCAACAACTTATAGTCCACCCTTTTATTTATAACCTTGGGTGGCCCCACCATAAACTCATATCCTTCTCTTCTCCCGAAAATTTGCAACTATCAGTAGAGGATATTTTGCATGTAAATTCATAAACAAGGTTCAAACTTACATATTCTCTATCGATTTGGTAATATGTAATGTGCCCGTCCCACTAATAATGAACGTATCGGCTGTTTCTTCATCTTCAACTTTCATTGCCATATTCCTTTCAATCTCACGGTAAAGCCTATCTAGAAGTTTTCTACTGGTTACATATTTCCCCCGATAAATAGATGGAAATTAAAACACTAATTAGCATGAAAATAAATAGAACTTAGCCACCATACATCACATTTGTTTCACAAAGTTGTACGTTGTTAAACAATAGTTACAGTAGCAAGTTACATCATGGAAAAAGAAACTAACTTAATTCAATATATTAAAAGATATGCTCAATAAAAATGATCTACAAGACAAGATCCTTGGATACAACAAAGTATAAATTAAGCTAAATCATATTTCACTGACAATTGTTTGATAGTTCAATATTCAAGAAAGAAATTTGCATGGGATAGTGAATCAACATTCATTTTTAATCATATGAATCAAAGAAAAGAGAAAAGATTGAATGACAAACTCAAAACAATTGATAATAGCATAGGTGCAGAGACAGATGAAATCAAGTGTAAATGAATCTGATATTTATGTTGAAATATACTTCAAAGTGTAATACAATCTGTCGGAATTCAAGAGCATCCAATGATAACTACAACAATGGACTAACATAAACTAAGTAGGACATCAAAGCAAATGAACTCAAAACTGTAGCTTTTATCATCATATTTAGAAAATTGTAGTCAAGGTAAAGTTGTACTGGTGTCCAGTATTTGTTTACCTCATATTGGTGAAATTAAGATTATTGGCAACTTGCTTTACAATCAAAGAACCTAGATGTCAAGAAATCGACAAGCACCTAAAACTCAAAAATGCAATTGAGAATTATCCAAAAAATTCACATGATTATAAAAGAGGATGTATCTTAATACATTATGATAGCACCCTATGTTTCATATTATCCATGCATACAAAGGAAAGTCTTGCAATCCCAATCCCACATTATAATGTTCTATTTATTGGTGAATTTTCCTATCTTTATATGCAGTTTGAACTAATGAGTCCATGCTAGTAAAAAATCTGCACAATAGCTAATGAAAACTAACAGTGCTGCTATATTTGCTGACTAGACTAACTGGTCGAAGGACATTTTCTATAGAAGTAAATTCATTTAGCCATTGACAAGATCCAATATAGAATTGCACTTAAGCAGAAGTACTGAAATAAGGGTTTACCCTGGTATCAGATCTCTGATCTAGCAATAGTGGTTATAAATTAGAATATACTTATTCTCAGTGATTCACTTTATCATAGTGTACCTATACTTTCATTAGATCGATTAAAGAAGTTAGATAACCAACAAGCTATAAAATTTAATGCAAACCTATATAAATGCTCATTAATAAGCATAAAAGATAACAAAACATTGACATAATATTAAAATTGGAAACAAAGATGGAAAATACTAAAATGCGAAATGCTTCTAATAAAATCAAATATAAAGATGAAGTCATCTACAAGAGCATTTAAAAAGTTCATCCACAGTTTATAACAGAAGATACTAGTTGCCATATAAGAAAATGACCAACCAAATCCAAAACAAAAACAAATGACACACAGCAAATAAGGTTACCAAATAGAAAATATAATTAACAAAATAACAGACTCCCTCTTCAAGACTTCAACTAAAGTTCCAAATTTTAATTTCCATATTATCTTCTATCTACCCGTTCCCCTCAAGCTTATTCAGGCAGACGTGCCTAGTAGAAGCTTACAATGGCAAGGTAGGTTGAGGCGGGACAAGGTGGGACCTCCGCCGCAGCCTCCTTGGTACCTGTATGTTGAACTACTTGTCACCTACACGCCTAGCCCATCGAGTCACCTAGAAGGCTGCCCAAAGTAGCAAGGCATATGCTTTTGACAATCTTGTTCTTCTTTCCGAGTTTAATGGTTCCATTGAGGAAAGGGGGTAAAAACAATATAAACATCACTAGGAGTTTCGTATTTCCAACTATATTTTACAAAACAATATGGTAATTTGTCTGAATGTTTAGAAAACATGTTCACAATAGATATGAATGAAGTATAAAGCAATACTCACAAACATTACTCGACCAGTACCTCTAATAATTCCAAGAACACGATGGTGCAAAATGACGGGATCCGTATGCTTGAACTCTAGGGCAACTTCTCCCGCTACCAACGCAATAAGAACAACACCTCCGAAAACAAAAATGTAAAAGTATAACAAGTGATACATGGTTAACCTCCCAAAAGCAAATGCATATATTTCTATCCTGAAACTGAAGCATCTCAATTAGAGGCTAATAAATCATCACATTTCTACTACTACTACTCACCAGCTTGCCAATTATCAAATTTGATTCAAGTTAGAAACTCATAAACCATCAAAAAAATTCCATGGATCTAGGAAACCAAATAAACTGTTATTGAATCTATTTTCAAATTACATGTATATGCCATTTTCCTAAGGTTAAACATTTCAAGCTCAAAATTGGGCCAAATGGTTAGAGTTTAACAAGTTCGAGCTCGATCTTAGTTAATATAACATTTAAAAAACTTAAAATTTTGCCATTAAAATCACGCCTTGATATGCTCAGACTCAAATTGGAACTATCAAAATTCCTCCCAATTTCATTAAAATATATCCATTTTGACGATTCTATTTGATAACTTCAGCCTAGGATTTAGAGAGAAATCCATAAAAACATAGACACTCGTAAAAAATTTACTACGAGCAATGAATCCTGCTCTTGCGTCGATCGAACATAGAAATAAAAATTTGAGAAAAACTCCATAAAAATCGTAGAAAACTGCTCAAAATTCATACCAGGAGCAGCAAGTTGTGCTATGTGATCTCGGCTTCCTTCACTTTTTGAGAGACAACCCAAGATCAAGAGAGAAAGAGAGAGAGAAAGTTCTCGAGAGAAAGCCTCTCACCATCTTGACACCACTGATGTTCCCCATTGCGTTGTAGGGGTTTCGAATGATGGAGGGTTTATAGGGTTTTGGGATGGTTAGAGTTAGGAAGAGATTTGGGGGTTTTGGGAGATGTGGAGGAGAGAGTCTGTAGATGAGGATGAAGAGAGAGTGGGAGATTTGTGGGTTTTGGAAGATGTGGATGAGGAGAGAGCAGGAATTTTTGGGGTTATGGGAGATGAGGATTGGAGAGAGGGAGAGAGAGATTGTGTTTTTGATCGAGATCCAAAAAATTTGAAGAGAGAAGGTTTTTTTATTTGGATCCAAACGTTATCCCAAAAATTTGGTTATGAGCCACCAAATATTGGATTCCCGCTGAGTTATTTGGAACGATAGTATAATTTATTTGGGACAAAAAAATTTTATAGTCCCAAATAAGAGATCCATTTTTTTTAATTTTCCCCAAATAATACTATTTTTTGTTACAGAAAACACAGTCGTCCCCAAAACTAATTGTTTATGACGTTTTAGACTAGCGTTTCAAATAGTGTCATCCCAACAACCTACTTTTTTTGTAGTGCTCTCGTCGTTATAGTTATAGATAGTGAGTTCACAACTTGTTCGATCGTAAAGATAGTGAACCAGTCAAATTAACAATTTTCCAATATAACTTGAGTTGATCGACCTAGTTTGATCCTAAAGATAGTGAGCTTGATCTTAAGTATAACTTGTTCGATGAAGGTCATTAAGGCTATCAAGTTACTCATTCCTTACATCCATCTATCAATTTTTCTTCCTAAAGTATCATAAGCATACAGGCGCAAAGCATCCAAACCCAATAATTTAGAGTCAAGGAAATGCATAAAGGAATATCAAATTCCCAACTTAAGAGTATACATGAAAGCTTAACCATGTTCCAAGAGAAGATGCAAATCAAATGAAATGTAACACCCTTAGTTTAACCTAGTTTAAATGAATTTCAAATTACCATCCATATTACAGCATACCAATGCACCCTCAGGTTCTCAATTTGGTATGATACACCTACACAAAAAGTTCTACACCATTTTTCTTGGTCGACGGTATAGATTAAATTGTTAGCAGGCTGGAATACCAGTCTTTGGTTACTAACCAACACATGTAATTTAGATAATACTGGTTGAAGTTTTTTAATATACAAACCTACCCTTGTTCAGTAGAATGAATATAATCAGAATCAACTCGACAATCAGGTCATACTAGTACGATATACTAATCCAGAGGAAAAATTCTCTCCAAGAACATATGGTTACGATGTGAAAACAATTACTTTCCAGGGAATTTGGAGAATATGATTATTGAATTTGATTCCCAAAAGTTAGAACAAACATATAAAATAAAATCCTAGAATGCCCAACACTGATTTCATCAGGGCAATTTAAAAAAAAAAAAAATTGGGTTATACCAAACAGAAAGCCAGCATCCTCGACAATAATTTTAGGGTTAGATCAAGTTTGGCTCAACCATAAATCCAACAACAGCAAGCCAGCACCCTCGGCTGAGAGACGAGATAGAGTTTGGGAGAGAGAGAGACCTTACCTTCGTCGTTACCAGAGGATCGTCGGAGGGGGCACGGGTACTGAGAGACGAGAGGGAGAGAGAGTTCGGGAGAGAGGGAGAGACAAGAGAGAGAAAGAGATTATATGATAAAAGGGGATCGAGTGTTCTTTCGTTTCAAAAGTAGAGCACATAATTGGGCGACTGCCAGGCTATGCCCAGTTCCAGTAAAATACAGGAGGCATAGTTAAAACGTCGCATAGTTTACTTGCATTATTCCGGCATTTAACCACATAAAAAAGTGACAGGTAGCCCACGAATTGGCGATATCCCGACAATTATTATTCGATATATTTATTGTTAGTCGTCCAGCCGATGTATGTGCATCCTCAAGTGATGACGGATGGAGGCCATCGTCAATGCTATGTCGTTGATAAGCAGTATTTTTGTAGTTGCCAAAGTACATATTAAGCAAAGTAAAAGGGTTTTATGGAACAGTTTTGGTAGTCTTCTTCTTTCTTTTTTTTTCTACTTTTGTAATATATACTGGAATATAGAAACAACCCACACCATTTTATGATAATCTTCACCAACACACAAATTGTTGTTTGGAACAGCTATATATGCACGTGTACCATTCCTGTTGAGGGCCTTTCCATGTGGCAATGCATGGAAGGAGATGATGTCAACTGGTCCTCTAACATAGCAACATTTGTCTTCCCTCCAGAGACGCGGTGCATGGTTCACTCCACAGCTAGCTAGCGGCGGGGAAAGATTGGAACGGAAGAACAGAATAGTGTGGAGAGCACGTAAAGGAGGAAGTCGACAAACCATCATAAACGCTCCTAGTACAAGCCGCATGGTTTCGTGGAACAATGGATCCAATTCCAAAGGACCGATGTGGTGATATGTATACGCTCGTAATGCTTGACGCAAGTGTTTTGGTACCTTTCACAACATTACAAAACTGCAACAAACAAAAAAACGAGTGGGTGGAAAGCTATTTATTTTTTATTCATTTTTTAGAAGCATTAAATTCCAAATTATCAAACCTTGTATCTAGATTTTGTGCAAGGAGACGATACTAGCCTGCCATAAATTTCGCTAAATTTAGTTCGAGGCTTAGATTTTTATTTTTTTTTACCAACAGCTGAACGGTTACGTCTTTTCGGTCTATTTTCAGGGAATTCGACCCTTCCAGGGTCTAACCCATTCGGAAGTATGGTTCGAATAAAATTTAGTAGATGGTAGTCCTAGGTTCAGATCATATTGAATGAGAAATACTAGGAAGGGTTATTTTATTATTTGTTATTTGTTGTTATGGTTGTTTGGAATTTGTTATTGGAGCAACCTTTTTGTTATTTTCATTGTATATATACATGCACAATTGAATGAAATAAACACAGAAAAATTACTCTCATCTCTCTCTCTCTTCGTGCTCATATTTTCACATGGTATCAGGGCCAGGTTCTTCCTCTCTGTCGACATTTTCAGCCTCCAGTTCGAAAACTTCATTCTCTTGGCCGCTTCCTAGGCGCGTCTTGCCGAGATCGTCGCGTTCCTCTCCGACGAGGAGCTCTGTCCAGCGCCATTTTCAACTGCACCGACGTCTCTTCTCGATCGATAGATCCAGGAGTCTTCCTTCATCCGACAACGGCTTCCCTTTTCTTGGTCCTTCTCCCAACATCACACCATATCTGATGAGAATCTTGTTACCAATGTCACGCTGTCATCAACATCTATGAAAACAGATCCTTATGCTATTCGTCACTCAGATAGCCCTTCTACCATTCTCGTCATACCTCTATTGACGGGAGACAATTATGGATCATGGAGTCGTGCGGTGACGATGGCTCTTCGTGCGAAGAACAAGCTTGGCTTTGTTGATGGATCCCTCCTCATTCCGAAGGAGAAAGATGATGTTGCCAACTGGGGACGCTGTAACGATCTTGTAAGCAGTTGGATCCTTAACTCTGTCTCACCTGAGATCCGTCCAAGTATCCTGTATGCTAAAATTGCAGCACAAATCTGGACAGATCTGAAGGATCGTTTCTCTCAATCGAATGCTCCTAAAATCTATCAATTGAAACAATCAATTGCTTCCCTCAAGTAGGAAGGCATGTCGATATCATTGTATTTCACACAACTTAAATCTCTATGGGATGAACTCAATTCCATCACTCCCATCAATCCGTGCATCTGTGGTAATGCTAAAATCATCATTGAACAACAAAATCAAGATCATGCCATGGAGTTCCTTCAAGGACTCCCACAATTGAATCGGCAGCCCTTCAAGCATCTAAACCATCATATCGGCCTTCGGGAAAACGCCAACGTCCTTTCTGCGACCATTGTAACAAGCATGGTCACACTCTTGCTACTTGCTATAAAATCCATGGCTTTTCCGATAGGCAAGTGAAGAAATCAGGGCCACCACCAATCACTCATGCTACCTTTGCTAATCAGATAACACCTGAACAATACAACAAGCTTCTTGCTCTTCTAGCTAAAGAAGAACCTGGTGGACAATCAGTCCATTTGGCAGGTACGTCTCTCACTTGTGTATCCTCTGTTTGGATTATTGATTCAGGCGCTTCTAATCACATATGTGCATCTCTTTCACATTTTTCTTCATATTTTCCCGTTCATAAAAATACATATGTTCAATTACCAGATGGTTCTCAAGCGTCCGTGACACACATAGGCACAATTTATTGTTCATCTTCACTTTGTCTAACGAACGTTTTTCACATTCCATCATTTAAATTCAATCTGCTATCTGTTTCACAATTAACAAAGTCATCAAATTGTGATGTAATTTTCTCTTCTTCTAAATGTATATTTCAGGACCGAGCAACGAAGAAGAAGATTGGTCAGGGTAGTGCTCGAAATGGTCTCTTCGACCTGGATGCAGATTTTGGTTTTTACTCTGCTTTCTCATTCCAGCATTGTAATAAATTTGATCTATGGCATTCTCGCTTCGGTCATCCATCTAGGTCTCGTTTTAATTTTATAGTTAAGAATTTTCCACATGTTCGTGCAAATAAAATTTTGTTTGTGATGTATGCCCGCAAGCTAAACAATCACGTCTTCTATTTTCCCATAGTACATCGTGCTCTTCTTATTGTTTTGAGTTAATTCATGTGGACATTTGGGGTCCCTTTTCTATTTGTTCTGAAAATGGATCATGTTTTTTTTAAACTATTGTTGATGATTATTCATGGTGTACTTGGATTTATTTATTGACAAATAAATCTGAAACTTTTACTATGTTGGTTCATTTTTTTAATCAAGTCAAACATCAATTTCAAACAAAACTTTCTCATATCAGCTCTGGTAATGCGGACATTTTTCTTCCTCAACTACAAACCATTCGATCAGACAATGGTTTTGAATTTTTATCTAAACAAATACAAACATGGTTCTATGACAATGGCATTATTCATCAACGTAGTTGCGTTTCCACTCCTCAACAAAATGGTGTTATAGAACGTAAACATCAACATCTACTCGATGTAGCTCGAGCTCTACGATTTCAAGCAGACTTACCCCTTTCCTTTTGGGGTGAATGTATTCTCACTGCTGCTTTCCTTATTAACAAACTTCCTACTACAATCCTCAACTACAAATCACCTCACCAAGTTTTACTTGGAACTGTTCCATCATATTTTTCTCTCCGCGTTTTTGGATGTTTATGTTTTGCTAAAAATATGAATATTCAACATAAATTTGATAAACGAGACAAACCTGGTATTTTTGTCGGCTATCCTTATGGTCAAAAGGGATACCGCATATATGATTTCGTCACTCGTCAAATTTATGTTTCACGTGACGTTATATTTTATGAGTCAATTTTTCCTTATCATGATCTCTCGTCCTCCTCATTCAACTATTCTATTACCATCACTCCAATCGAGGATGATGAAACTTTTGACTACACTATACCACCTGATGTTCCCACTGATGTTTCTTCCAGTGATTGTCAAGATGATTCATCTTCGACACTTATTTCTGAGAATTCTTCCTCAATATCACATGCCTCTATCCTTATAAAATACCCTCAACGTGTTCGTCGCCCTCCCGGCCATTTAGAGGATTATATTTGTAATAATATCTCCTTTTCTACTGTTTTTCTACTAGCAAATTACTTTTCTCTTTCCAATCTAAGTTATTCTCATCGTGCTTTTCTACTAATATCATTGACAGCCATGAACCTACTTCCTATGCTTAAGCCATGAAATCTGCCAAATGGCGTGATGCCATGGCCAAAGAAATTCAGGCTCTTGAATCAAACAACACTTGGTCTTTATGCTCACTTCCACCAAATAAGTCACCCATTGGTTGTGTAAATGGGTCTACAAAATTAAATATAAGTTTGATGGCTTTATAGAGAGATACAAAGCTCGTTTAGTTGCCAAGGTCTATACTAAAGTTGAAGAAATCGATTATCATGATACATTTGCACCCGTGGCTAAACTTATCACTATTCGCCTTCTTCTTTCCATTGCTGCCATTAAAAATTGGTCGTTACACCAACTTGATGTCAATAATGCGTTTCTCCAAAGCGATCTTAATGAGAAAGTTTATATGAAACTTCCTCCTGGATTCTCTCGTAAGGGGGAGACTTGCGTATGCAGGTTAAATAAATCTATCTATGGCCTTAAACAGGCTTCTCGTCAATGGTTCTCTAAGTTCTCCACCACGCTTATCCATCATGGATTTCATCAATCCATTTTAGACTATAGTCTGTTCACCTATATTCGTGATCAGACTTCCCTTTTCGTCCTTGTCTATGTTAATTATATTATTATCACTGGAAACGATAAAGCTGCCATCTCTGACATCAAACTATTTTTTGCTCAATCTTTCTCCATAAAAGATCTTGGCAAACTGCGGTACTTTTTTGGGTATTGAGGTATCTCGCTCTAAACAAGACATTTTTTAATGTCAAAGAAAATACACGCTTGACCTTTTATCTGATTTCGGTATGACTGGTTCTCGATCGTCAGATTTTTCCATGGAGCAACATCTTCGTTTACAACCAAAAGATGGTACTCTGCTTCCTGATCCAGGAATCTATCGCCGCCTAGTGGGTCGCCTTCTATATCTCACAGCAACATGACCAGAAATTCAATATGTTGTAAATACCCTTAGCTTTATGCAATCCCCATATTCATCCCATCTTGATGCAGCCAATCGAGTTCTTCGATATCTTAAAGGAAGTGTTGGTAAAGGTTTATTCCTTTCTGTATCTAGCTCACTCACTTTAGTTGGATACGCTGAATCCGATTGGGCCGTGTGTCCTACTACTAGTCGTTCCACTACAGGTTATTTCACCATGCTAGGATCTAGTCCTATTTCTTGGAAAACCAAGAAACAACCAACAGTTTCACGTTCGTCTGCAGAAGCAGAATATCGTTCCCTTGCTGCACTTACTTCTGAGTTGCAATGGTAAAAATACCTTCTCTCAGATCTTGGTATTAATCACTCGCAGCCTATTCTGGTTCATTGTGATAGTCAAGCTGCTATCCACATTGCCGAAAATCCTATTTTCCATGAACGCACCAAACACATTGAAATTGACTGTCATTTCGTCCGAGAAAAGATTAAAGCAGGTCTTCTTACTCCTTTCTATGTACGATCTAGCGAGCACCTGGCTGACATTTTTACCAAACCACTTGGCGGTGATACTTATCGTTGGCTACTTTACAAGTTCGGTGTTCTTGACATTTCAATCCCAACTCCAACTTGAGGGGGAGTATTAAATGAGATACTAGGAAGGGTTGTTTTATTTTTTGTTATTTGTTGGGGTTGTTTTATTATTTGTTATTTGTTGTTATGTATGTTTGGAATTTGTTATTGGAACAACCTTTTTGTTATTTCCATTGTATATGTACATGCACAATTGAATGAAATAAACACAAAAAGTTACTCTCATCTCTCTCTATCTCTCTCTTCGTGCTCATATTTTCACAGATCATAATATATGTTGGAATTTTTGCTTGTTGGTGTTTTGCCTTAGAAACTAGAAAGATAGTCTCACATTGGAAAAACCAAATAGATGGTATCTCTATATAAAGTTTTGCTTGTATTGAGAGATCACCTGAAGTGTGAAGAGGCACATGGGTGCCATATGGGAGAATTTTTCTAGTAGAAATAAGGCTAAAACTAACAAAGAAGCGTTAATGCTTTTGTCATGCTTATGGAATGATGGTTAATGCTTTTGTCATGCTTATGGAATGATGTGGCTGATAGAAAGATTTGAGCGGTTATGGAAAGATTGAGTTAATTGATCATATCCGATTTTTGTGGGATTTGAATTTAATTCATTCAAATCTTTCCATTATTCGCTCATATCTTTTCGCAATCAGTTCGGCGAGGATTAGGATTAGGGTTTCGGCTATTCTCTATAAATACTCTCTTCGTGCCTTCATTAAGGACTTATGTTAAAATAAAGAGACGAATAGAGTTGTGTGGCCACTGCCATTGGAGTTCTTCGTGTTCGTGAAAGGAGGTGATAGCGAGCGTTCTATAAGTTTTTTTAGAACTTGTTGGTTCCTGGGAGTAGACCGCAATAGGGCGAATCTTATTTTGAGCAACGGTGATCTTTATCACCCGACAGAGTCGTTGCATCAACTTCAGTTGAGAACGAGTATCCATCTTTGTTGCATCAATTACAGTTGAGAACGAATATTCATCTTTGTTGCATCAACTTCGGTTGAGAACGAATATTCATCTTTGTTTCATCAATTTCGGTTGAGAACGGATATTCATCTTCGTTGCATCAACTTCGGTTGAAAACAAGTTTTCATTTGTCTCTTAGGAGAACAAATTTTTTTTCTCTTTGGAAGTAAGAGATCGAGGTTTCCATCTAACGATCTGTTTCAGGAATAACAATCTCAAAGCAAGATTCAGATCTGATGGAGAACAACCGTGCACAACTTCTCGACACGAGTTTTAAACTTGAGAAGTTTGACGGGGAGTATTACAACACCTGGAAGAGAAAGGTCAGCCTTAATCTTCAACTCATGAGTGTCAACTATGTGTTGACATATCATGAGCCTTTGATTCCAGAGGGTAAAAATGCTCGAAGGGTTACCGAAGCCATGGTTTTGCAGTCGAAGTGGAGGTGGGATAACAACCTCTGTAAGTTGTTGATCCAGAACTCTATAGAGGACACTCTGGCAGAGTCATATAGCAAAACGGTCAATGCAAAGAATGTCTGGGAGTCTGTATAGAATCTTTAAAAGGTAGATGAGAATAGAAACAAGATCCATGTGACCAAAAAGGTTTGGAGGATGTGGTTTGAGGACGACAAAATCATGTTTTCTCAAGTCAAGGAGTTTCTTAAGTTACGTCAGAAGCTGGCGGATGACGGCATGCCCTCGGTCGATGCTTTTGTCGTTGGGGGTATTGTCGCCAAGCTTCCACCTGGGTAGAGCAACTTCATCGCGGACATGCACCGCAAGAAGATAGAAATGGATCTGGAACGTCTCTTGCATTGGATACATATTGAAGACGAGTTGAGGGCTCAACTCAAAGTGGATACCTTGTCGTCCAAGCAGATGGCTAAGGCGAACATGGTGTAAGGAGAAAATTCCAAAGGGAAACAGAAGGCTTCCTACCAAAAGAAGAAAGTCGTTCACCATCTGAAGGTGAAGTCGGCTCAATTCAAGCCCAAGTCCAAAGATCCTGGGACTTGTTTCAACTATGGCAAGAAAGGCCACTAGAAGAGGGACTACAAAGAAAAGCCAAACAAAAGGAGCAAGATGAGGCTAACTTTATTGCTATGATTGTGCAGGTTGACTCAGCTAGAATTGACATGGACTGGTGGATAGAAACTGGGTCTCCTGTCATGTTTGCTAAAAGAAGGAGTGGTTCACCACGTACCAACTTGTTACTGAAAAGGTTATGGTGGCAAACCAGACATAAGCTGATATACTCAGGATCGGGACGGTGGTATTGCAACTGACTTCGGGGAAATCGCTGACGCTTTAGAATGTGAAGCACGTACTTGCTATAGCCAAGAACCTGGTCTCTAGAAGCCTGTTATGCAACACAAGCTTGAGGATGGACATTAATGTTGGTCAAGTCGTTATGCCCTATAAATGAACATACTTCGGAAAAGCTTTCTGTACCAAATGGATGTTTAAACTTCAACTTGTAACTCCTATAGAGAAAGTTAGTGCAGTTTCTTCTTCTGGTTATTGTCTTGAGTTGTGGCATAATAGACTAGGGCATATTCATTTTAAAAGAATAAATAAGATGTCCAGTCTAGGACTTATCTTCAAATATGGGGTAAGGAGTTGGAGAAGTGTGACATCTTTTCTTAGACAAAGATCACATGAAAATCGTTCAAGCGGGTAAACCGAAGTACAGATCTTCTAGAGTTGGTGCACTCAGATATTTATAACTTCAAACAGTTCTCCACAAAGGTCGGGATGAAGTATTTTATTACTTTTATCGATGACATCTCGAAGTACGTGTTTATTTATCTGCTCAAGTCTAAAGATGAAGCATTTGAGAAGTTTAAGGACTTCAAGGCTGAAGCCGAGTGTCAAACCGGACAACAACTCAAGAGACTCAGAAGTGATCGAGGTAGCGAGTACAGACTCATGAATTTGTATCGTTTTATAGAGAACATGGAATTATCAACAAGATAACTGCTATGTATTTCCCTCAATCAAATGGTGTTGCAGAAAGGGAGAACAGAACATTAACAGAGATCATGAACTCAATGTTGTTGACTGCGGGTCTTCCAAATTGCTTCTGGACTGAAGCAGTGCTTACGGCTACGTTCATATTGAATAGAGTGTGGCATGCAACTTCGGAAGTCACTCCTTATAAACTCTGGTTTAAGGTCAGACTCAACTTGAATGTCATTCGAGTATGAGGGTATTTGGCATATTTAAAGTTTTTGAATTTGAAGATTCAGAAGCTGGGAGCAAAGACTACGAAGACTATATTCTTGGGTTATGCTGATAAGAGTGATGCTCGAAGGTTCTTTGATATTGAGTCAAATCATATCATTGAATCTCGCGATGCAGAATTCTTTGAAGATACATTTTTAAGGCACAAGAACATTATTCTCGTAGACATTCCGAAGAACAATGTGGGTGCACAGGAGGCTCAAATTTCTTACGAATAGGTAGTCCAAGAAGATGTTATTGTTACAAAAACAACTATTGAACCAGAACTCACAGAACCTGTATCTAAGCGAGTGAGGAGACAGAATGACTTCAGAGAGGATTTTGTCACTTATTATATGGAAGCAGATTCACTTACCTATGATGAGGTGATGAAGACCAGAGATACTATTTTCTGGAAAGAGGCTATTAATGATGAGTATGACTCGATAACCTCCAATAACACGTGGGCATTGGTCAATCTGCCTGAAGAAAAAAAACCAATCGGATGTAAATGGATCTTCAAGAAGAAGATGAAGGCCGGTAGAACTGTTGACAAGTTCAAGACAAGATTAGTTGCTAAGAAATTTTTTCAGAAGTAGGGGATCGATTATTTTGACACATGTGCTCCAATAGCTCAAATGACGACCATCAGGATGTTGATTGCTTTGAGCGTAATTCACAAGCTGGTAATTCATTAGATGGATGTTAAGACCGCTTTCCTGAATGGTGAATTGACCGAAGAGATTTACATACGACAGCCAGAATGATTCATCGTCAAGGGCCTCAAAGATAAAGTCTGTAAGTTGGTGAAGTCTATGTATGGTCTGAAAAAAGCTTCGAAGATATGGCATGGGAAGTTTGATAAAGTCATAAGATCAAACGGCTACAGAGTCAGCAAGACGGACAAGTGTGTGTACACAAAATTTGTTAATGGGAGAGGAGTTGTCGTTTGTCTCTACGTGGACGATATGCTAATTTTCGGTACATATCTAGCAAGTGTCACTAAGATTTAGCATTAAGGACTTAGGGGAAGCTGATGTTATCTTAGGGATAAAAATCATCTGGACAGAAACTGGAGTGGCATGTCACAGTCTCATTACATTGAAAAGATGCTCATATGCTATGGGTATCAGGATCTTCCAAGGACCGATATGCTATATGTTAGCACATTTTATTTTGATTAATTAACAGCATCTTCGTAGTTTAGTCTTCTGTTCTTCAGATTCAAATATTCTTAGAAGATCTACTACATGGAGTTCTTCCGTTCAAGAGCAATCACCTTCTTCATTGAAGACTGTAGCAGTTACCGGCGTTCCCTGCATAAGACGGCGTCTTCCTGCTTAGAGCCTTCGAGTATGTACTGGTCTAGGTATTTCTGTAAACACCTAAGGACGGATGACAGTAAAAAGAACAAAGTCAAAAATCAAATACCTACAGAGCGGCATACCGGCGGTATGCTTCGGCATACCGGCGGTATACCGTTTTTGGCATCCAGAAAGTTGCTGTGACGAATAGTCGAAATACCGGCGGCATGCTCCGGCATACCGACGGTATACCGATCTTTATGTCCAGAAAGTTACTGTGACAAATTGTCGGCATACCGATGGCATGCTCCGGCATACCGACGGTATACCGTTTTTAGCAACCCAAAAGTTGCTGTGACAAATTGTCGGCATACCGACGGCATGCTCCGGCATACCGGCGGTATACCGTTTTTAGCAACTCAAAACTTGCTGTGACAAATTGTCGGCATACCGACGGCATGCTCCGGCATACCGGCGGTATACCGAATTTCAAATATTTGGTTTTTGACTTGCTCTGACTAGCATTAATAGCCGCATTTAATGCTCTCAAATGGTCATTAATATGATCGTTACTATTTGGCCGGTATACCGACGGTATGCCGCTGCATACCGCCGGCATGCCGGTCTGTCTGTATTCAGAGCATTAAATGCCACGAACTCTTGGTTCTCTTATAAAAGAAAGCTCTCTCTCTCTCTTGAGCTTCCTTACCAACTCTCCCATAAATTTTCCAACAACCAAGAGCTCCACCATTAATACTCTTCCAAGCTTTTCATTGTCATCCTCTCCCAAAGTGCTAGAGTATTAAAGAGTTGTATATTTCGATCTTCACGTGTTAGAAGATCAACAAGTTCTCATTCTCTTTTGTTTGAAGTTGGCGAGCCTTCGTAAGAAAACTCGTGTGTAGAAGTTGGCGAGTCTTCGGATCCAAACTCGTGTAGAAGTTGGCGAGTTCTTCGGATCTAAACTCGTGTGTACTATTTGGTTAAATAGTGGATTAAAGCTGGAGAGAGTTTCGGGACTGGACTGCCTCAAAAGAGGATACCAGGATACATCATTGCGTTTGATCTTTCTACTCTTTACTTTCAATTGTCTTTATTGCATCAATTGTTGTAGTTAATTTTTAATTTCCTTATTCACCCCCCTTTAGGGTTCTATAATTGGTATCAGAGCTTTGTTCTCTTGATTTGGATTTACACCCTTGAGTGATCCATGGCCTCTAACCCTAGTATCAACATGTTTCACAATGAGGGGCACTCCACAAATAGGCCTCCCCTATTTGATGGTACCAACTACAACTACTGGAAGATTAGGATGAGCATTTATCTAAAGTCCATAGATTTCGACTTATGGGATTGCGTGATAAATGGTCTTCCTACTCCTTCCAGAACTATTGAGGATATTGCTTCTGACACCCTTCGGGACACTCTTTCTGAAAACATTAAGAAGCTTGCAAGTCGAAATGCCAAGGCAATGAATGCTCTTTATTGTGCTCTCGACAGTAGTGAATTCAACCGAATCTCTACTTGCAAGACTTCCAATGAGATTTGGAAATTACTTGAAGTCACACACGAAGGAACTTCACAAGTGAAGGAGTCTAAGATTAGTAGACTCACTCAAGAATATGAGTCTTTTAAAATAAAGCATGATGAAGCTATTACTTCTATGTTTACTCGATTTGGTGATATTATTAATCCTCTCTCTTCTCTTGGTAAGGAATATCCGGCTCATGAAAAGATCAGAAAAATCCTTAGAGGATTGACGAAAGTGTGGAGTCCTAAAGCTACCACAATTATTGAGGGGAACGATCTAACTGTCATGAACCTTGAGACCCTCATGGGTAAGCTTATGACTCACGAGCTCGACATGAAGGATCAAGAGGAATCCTCCACACTAGAGAAGGAGAAGGAGAAGACCAAAGAGAAGAAGAAGACTCTTGCTCTCAAAGCTTCAAAGTCTTACTCCAAGGAGAGCTCCGACGACAATGAGATCGGATGATGATGAAGAAATAGCTCTCACAGCTAAGCACTTCCGGAAATTCCTCAAATTCAACAAAGCCAATCGCTCCAGACGGGAAAGTGAGGAAGATCCGGCGTGCTATCAATTGCATAATATACCATTCATTTATGAATTATTAACTGATCCAAATACAAGATTATAAAGACCACATAATATTTACCTGCACTCATATAGTCAACTGTGTTGGTTTTTGGTTAGTTGGTAAGGACGCTCGCCAGTACATTCCCTAATGTGCTGACATCCCAAATCTCCAAGTATGAAATGCTGCTTGGACGTGTTGAGGTGTTGGAGCTAGGTTGACAACTTGAAGTTTTTTGGTCGAAAGATATTGTTATTCTTTTGTATATAAATAACAAGATGTATGAAGCATCATTGATTGTATTATTTTATGAGTTGTAAGCCTTGTGGTATTGTTCATTGTTTTGAGATCCAATATTTGTAATCGAATTGTTCTTTGGCCTAGAGTCGTTGTAATTTTACTATAATAGTCAATAAAATTGATTTATTTTTTAATTATATATCTTATATCTATTAACTTTCTACCTATGTTTGATGCAATGACTTTACTTTGACATGTCCTAATGAGCGTGGTTGGTTCTTGGCTTTTACAAGTGTAATTTAGGCTTGTTGACATCACACCTAGTGGCGGTTTTCGGTCCTGTGGGATTGGAGGATAACATAATGACATCAAAGTATGATTTCACTTCATTGGACCTTCATTTGATTCATTTCGATTCTAAGTTGATTTTGTGATCTAATTTTTTTGATCCTTCTTGATATTATAATGATTATTCCATATAATAAGTCTATATATAATGATTATTCCATACAATAAGTCTATATATACTATGATTTCTTATGTGGATATTTTGTTGGTCAGCGATGGCTTCGAAGAGAAACATCGTATAGTTTAAGCAGGTAGTGAGATAAGCTTTTTAGAAATTAATAGTTAATTTGGATGTTGGATGGGTAACAAGATATCAATAGAGGTGTTGTAGTATGTTTCAGTATTGTTATTGATGAGATATAAAGGAAGTGTGGCAAAACTACAATGAATAGAAATGGGTTAAGTTGTTGAAGTGGAATGGTTATAGTTCAATTTGAAGTGATTATCGAGTGGAAGGGAGTGAATGTCATGTTTGTGGTCATTGAAACCATCGTGGTAAGGACTGTCTGGAAGGGACGTTGGCTCAGAGAATAGATTGAAGGATGTTGTGTACATAGTGGCTTAGTTCCCTTAGTGGTGTATTAGGTAACCCTAGTGATGTATGCTAGATTTGGTGGTATCGCTATCGATGAATCTATCTGTTAAGGATGGATAGTGGAAGATCTTCGTTTATTGTATGCTTGGTTGATGCGATTTTAAATGTATCTTATTGAATTGGTTCGTATGGTCGAGGATAATTTTGGTAGATTAAGATAGTATTGGATGAGAATTTGGATGGCTTGACGTGGAAATTAATATGGATCGCGCGTTGAATTGTGGCTTAAGTTGATTGGAATGAATTTTAAGTTAAATGCAATAATTTGGTGGTGCGATAAGAAATTTATTTGGATGCATTCGAGGATGACCCTAAGGATTTAGGAATTGTATTACTCGATAACCTAACATAGCCTATAGTTGATTTGATCTTGATACGAATAAGTTGATATTTTATTGAACATGGTAGATAGCATTTGTTGAAATATTTTGAGTTTAGTGAATCAATATTTTTCTTGCTATGCATATTTGGTGGAATTGAGGTACATTGAAGATATATATATATATATATATATATATATATATATATATATATATATATATATATATATATATATATATATAGGCTTGGAGAAAAAAAAAAAATATATATATATATATAGGCTTGGAGATATTGTAGCACGATGAATAATGATTGAGTAACATATTGAATCATTGAATTTGTTTTCTTAGTAGATGCTTGCATTATGGACTATAAATGGGTTGAATGAAATTATTGAAGTTTCTTATGACTTTGTTAGGTAAACATGAGTATGGCATGAATAGATATTAGTTAGACTTGACTTAGCAAATGTTGGGATTCCTTATGATTGATTTAATAGATTGGAGTGTCATAATTGATGGAATATGAGAATCTACCTATGTTTTGGATGGAATAGATTTGTAATATTGAAATAATCGGTGGCCGCAAGAATGCCTTGACGTATTGATTGGTTTTAAGTTGATCTTAACTATACAAGTAAATTTTATGCATAGATTGTGTACGATTTAGATTGGATTTTGAAATAAGTTATGAATGGTGAATTGGTGATTGAGATTTGTAACTTGAGATTGGGGATCAGAATTATGACTTAGGATTGGCATTAAGATCTAGAATTTGGATTTGTTGATTTAATCATTGGGATTTAGGATTTAGACTATAAGAGTTGATTGGATTGATTCATCAATTTTGATGTAGTCGAAGATGATTTTTTGTTGCGTGGTACCCTAGGAAGATATTTTTGCAAGATAGATTTCAACCCTTTAATTTGATGATGCTTAAGTTAGTGGACTGGTCTATGTTAGATCGTTAGTTGTTTTGAGTACGTAGTATTTTCTCTAAGTTAGGGTTAGAATCTCAGAGATTGCTTGGTAAGATTTGCTCCTATAATTGGGATATGTGCAGTTTTTCTAATTGTCCATGGGAGATGAGTTATTTTAATGGTCAGCCTTACGAGCTAGCCTCAGTAGTTTGGCATACATTCCAATATTGAGTGTTAGGGATCGATGGGATAGCCCTAAGAAATGTTGCTTAGGTAGATTACATTATAATAAAGCTATGATAGCGAATTTGGAAGATAAATCTAGGATTTTATTTAATTCTTAGAGATTTTAGTTGACTGCTTGTGGTTGGAAGAATGAAATGTATCTGGATTGAATTGGATTGATTTCTTACCATTGGATTCTCCTAGATGATTATACTCAAGTGGAGGTGACGGATAAAATTTTTGCTAATGGGTTAGCTTATGATTCGAAATTGTACACGTGGGAAGTGTTTGATAGCAGTATGATCCTTGGATTAGATTTGACTTACTTTGGGATTGATCTTTCGTAAGGTAAAAATTGTTCTGTACATATGATGGAATAGTTGGGTTAGTAATCGTGACATCATAAGGAATTAATTGAAAGAATTATTTTTTAGATAATGGAATATATTACATTTTAATGGTTTAAGATATCTTATTTGAGCAAAACTTGATGAGTAGGATGAATACATGTTTTTGATATGTTGACAAGCTAGATATGAACGGGGATCAACCCTTGGAAACTAAATGATGGTAACTTTTTATTTGGCTAAAATTAGACGATGTTAATAGAGATTTGGATCATATTTGAAAGAGTACGATTGATCTGTGTATAGTAAGTGATTCGGGTTCAGGTTTGGTTTTTTTTTTTTTTGAGACATTCTTGAGAGATGGAACGTTGATTGATTTGATAGTAATTTTTGGGGTAGTAAGATTCTTCAACAACAAATTATTGATGTAAAAGTGTGATTGGGACTTTGATGCAGTCGAGATTAACGATTTGGTTGATAATTGAATTTGATGTCTTGAGAATGGTTTAGATCATTTGAGGTGCAACACTTGAGATCCGAATGGTGATATTAATTAGTTTTGGACTTTGTTCCTTTGGATTCAAAATATAATGAGGTATAGTGCTTGGGTACGTTTGTTTTAGTCATGTTTGGTCCTTGGTACTGGTGTTTGCAGCTTAGGTTTATTAGTGTTAGCTAATCCAGTGATTTGAGAAGTGTATTTCCGTGCGAGGCATGTTGTTGATGAAGGCGGAGAGTGTTAGTAAAGTTTTGAGAATAGTTGGATTGAGTTCGGTGGTATAAGTTGTTCAATAGATTTGTCTAAGGGATGAGTGTGCTTGTATTATTTGAGAAAGGAATGAAAATTGTGTTTGTGTAATCTTTGAAGTTATACATGGTGTGTTTAAGTTGGACAAGAAGGAAGAGGATTTATGGAGTTCATTGATTCATCTATTTGAGTATTTTAGTACAATTATGGATTGAAAGAGATCGCATATGCAAAAGTAAAAAATGCTTATGCAAACGTATTTGTTATATGTAGAAGGATTTCTACCAGTGTTTATCTGGAATGGAAGGTGTTTGTCAATGTTTTGAGTCATAACCTACATATTTAAATGGTTGTTCAGTCGTAGAATTGGCATGGAAGTTTGAATTAGATATTGAATAAGGAGTTCTTTATAAATTAATTGATGCAAATGTAGGAGTGTTTTTTTTTTTAAGTTTCGAGAACAAAACTTTTTCTGAGTGTTTTATGTAATACCCCACTTAGTGCAGTACACTGTGCTGGCATATTGGCTCAATGGTCGTTTGAACTTGGATTCATGTAGAGGAATCAATCAAAGATCTTGTCTTCAGGACGAAGTCAATTTGTCATTTGTTTGGTTGTTTTGATATTTCTCTTATTTACCTTCACATTTAATAAAATTGATCTTTGCATGTATTTATTGTTGTATTTCATTAGTTTGTTAATGCTAATAAAAAGAACCGAGATAAAAGATAGTAATATTTTATCATCAACTTGTTATTTAAATACAATAAAACATAACTTGTTGTTATAGTTATAGATTATCGTATGACTATTAGATAAATAAAATATAAGTTATTGTTATGGACATGTGGAATGTAATGTTGTAATTATCTTATCATATGGAGTATAGTTCTATTATTATGTTATCTTGTGGTACACTGCATTGTTTTTGTAGGGAAATGGAATGGTATGGATGTGGATTGGTGCCATAGAATGGTAAGGATGTGCCTTGGAGTCACGGAAAGATCGAATGTGTTTGGAATGATTTGGCACCGATTGGTTGCTAATTGTAACAATGTTTAGTAGAGAGTTATATGTTTTTATTTTAGTTTTGGTATCATGTATATATTTTATAGTTAAACTGTTCACGCATATTACATGGTCATGGATAACTTGCACACATGATTTTGTTCCTGGAACGATTGCTGGACACTAGGACCGATTTTGTAACATTCGTTAACCGATTTCTTGGATTCTTTTTTTTCGAAATTTGGTATTTTTCAAAACTCTGAACTTTCTGAATCTCGAAAAACGTGAAATTCTAATTTTGAGAAAAATATTTTCGACCGTAATTGCTATAGTCCTTGTTGTCCTTTGGTTTACTATTTTATGCGATTTTATCCTTTTGGAATTTTTTTGCCATTTCCTTAAAATCAATAAGTTATAAATGTTGTTCTATATGAAGAAAACGTTTATTGAATTATGAATTTCAAAATATATTTATTTAATAAATAAAAGGTTGTTAATATATATATATATATATATATATATATATATATATATATATATATATATATATTTTTTTTTTTTTTTTTTTTTTTTTTTCTTGCACACATGATTTTGTTCCTGGAACGATTGCTGGACACTAGGACCGATTTTGTAACCTTCGTTAACCGATTTCTTGGATTCTTTTTTTTCGAAATTTGGTATTTTTCAAAATTCTGAACTTTCTGAATCTCGAAAAACGTGAAATTCTAATTTTGAGAAAAATATTTTCGACCGTAATTGCTATAGTCCTTGTTGGCCTTTGGTTTACTATTTTATGCGATTTTATCCTTTTGGATTTTTTTTTGCCATTTCCTTAAAATCAATAAGTTATAAATGTTGTTCTATATGAAGAAAACGTTTATTGAATTATGAATTTCAAAATATATTTATTTACTAAATAAATGGTTGTTAATATATATATATATATATATATATATATATATATATATATATATATATATATTGGTTAGTAACTAGTAATTAATCAATTATATATATATATATATATATATATATATATATATATATATATATATATATATATATATATATATCGTCGGTGCTCCGTCTCTCCGGCGTCCCCATCCCGGCGGGTCAGCGCCACCCCCTGCCGACGTGTCCCGCGCAGCCTCGGGCCCCCCACACCCCTTCGGGACTGGCGCCCTCGGGCCCCGCACGCGGTTCAGCCCCTCGGGACGCGTGCTTGACCGTCACGTGGCCCCCTTTTCCCTGTAATGCTGTTTGTTTTTGAATTTTGAATCGAGCCCGCGCCCGATTGTTTTGGTTTGGGTTTGGGGTCTCTCTGGTGTTGGGACCCGGCCCTGTTTTACTGCTGTTTAATTCAATAAATTATGCTTTTTGAAATATATATATATATATATATATATATATATATATATATTTTTTTTTTTTTTTTTTTTTTTGGTTAGTAACTAGTAATTAATCAATTATATATATATATATATATATATATATATATGTATATATATATATATACATATATATATATATATATATATATATATATATATATATATTGAATAAAAAAAATATATATATATATATATATATATTGAATAAATTGGTATTATTTAAGTAAATAGAAAATCCTAGCTAAATTGTAATTAGCTCAATTGTTAAATTAGTAGTAACTAGTAATTAATCAATTAATTTATAGCTAATAATTATTAGTACTAATTAATCAACAGATGGTAACAATGTTAGGGTTATAGCAGTTAGACATAATTCCTAAACCTAGAACTCAACTCAGCCGCCACCCTACTACCAAGAGCTGACCCGAACCCCGACACCATTCCTGCCTCCCCGCCTGGCCGCTCCTCCGCCTACCATCACTACCATCCATCATCACCAACAACCACCCCGACATCCACCTCCGGCCAACGTAACGGAAACGCACCACTATCGCCAACACCCCCCCAATCGACCACCTTCTCTAGACCAAGGCCATCCCATCCGACCAAGCCAACCGACCACCCCAATAAATGCAAAGAAGAAGAAGAAGAGGATCAAGACCATTCCACCACCACGACGTTCAACCCCCCATACCACCACACAGCCACCGTTATCGCCATTCCACCACCACCAACCTCCCGTCAACTTCGCAATCCCACAAGCACCAAAAACACCACCACCACCAAAAACACCACTACCACCAAAAACACCACCAAGGAGTAGAGACGACCTCACCTGAGCTGAGCCGCTCATTCCCCTTTCTGTCGCTCTGTTCCGACATCGCCTCCGTGCAATAGATCTTCGCTCCTCTCCGCAATCCTGCCCACTCCGCCGGCGCAACCCTGGAGCCGCCCCAAACCGACGACCTCCCGTCTGCGACTGTCCCTCTCGATCGGGTACCGTCGCACCATCGACGGAGCCGCCATCTGCTTGGCCCGACATAATCCCCACCGACGATGCCGCCTTCGGAACCTCCAAGAGCAGCCCACGCCCCTTCGCCGCGCACCGTGCGAGCTTGGAGCCTCTGCTGAAGCCTTATGAGTCGGCTTCCTTTCCTTCCCTCTCTCACTGTGAATATTTTCCAAGGGGGAAGCCCCTTCAATTTTTCGATCAGGAAGAGAACCCCCCTTGCGACCTTTATTAGGGATTTAGAATGTTTGAGTTCTCACTGGTCCAAGCCATAAGTATTTTTCTTTATATAAAAGAATTCTATTACCGTTACTATTTTCATCAAATGTTATAATTTTGGGCTGAGTTTGCTGGAACATTGTGCTATGGGTTTATTTGTTTTTATATATGGAGTTGATTAGTGGACTTATACAAATTTGTGTTGTAACATATATAATTGGTAAACAAATTTGGGCCTATTTATTTATTAATAAACTTTGGTTTTTATTTTATTTTGTAGGGACCAAGCTACTAATGGGCTTTATATATATATATATATATATATATATATATATATATATATATATATATATATATATATATATATATATATATATATATATATACCATTTTGTAGTTATGATTTTCTTTTTGACTAAAAGTTATATTGTGAAAATATCCTTCGGCTTAGGCCTACATGACTTAAAATGGATTTTTATTCTAAGGCTACTAATGGTTTAATTGGCCTAATAGCCATTTAAATTTTCTTTATATTTCAATCATGGACCTTGAGCCCTAGAAATTATTAACATGGGTTATGGACTCCTATTACCAGTTAATGCTTAGCCTTAGCTTAAAATATAGTATTAAAACTTTCTAAATATTAAATTATCTTGAGTTAATAATATTAACTATAACTTTGATTTCATTCCTCAATCATTCCTTTTAACTTTAAAATCATAATCACGGCTATTATAGTCGTTTCTTATTCTTTTGGTTCGAGTTCGTGCCGAACTCTAATTTTGGACTCCAATATATCAAACTAGGCTAATTGGACTATTCTGGACTCGTTGAGACCGTCTGTACCATCGTTTGAGACCATCTTGTGGAGCATAGTAATATACCTATCCTGTGTCGACACGTTCATGTCGTGCACGTCGACTCTAACCAAATTCAGACGAGTACATTCTCTGATAGTTTTCATTTCATTGCTTTGATATTTAATATATCTATTCAGTTGTAGTGTTTTACTTGATTCTCGATGTTTGTAAAAACAAAAACAAAAGTGTTCCGTTATAAACTAGAAAAAAGAAAATACAATAGTATAATTGATTTCTAGGGAAGTACAACTATAGGAATCTGATCAGAAGACGATCACTTTATTCCTTGGACGATGCGATGTCGAAGAATAAAGCCTTTGGCGAACTCTGCAGCAAATGCTCAGGAGATTATGATCATTAGTGATGCTTTGCAAGTGATTCGAAACTCTATTTATAGAGTTCTAGAGATAATTGTTAAGTAGTTATCCTGATTGGCGCATGCTGTAAGTGGCGCGCCATTCATCCCTTGGTGCGAATGGTTAGTTTTACTACTTGGACGCATGGCATGTTGTGATTGATATACGCTTGCTCATGGGTAGTGTCACAGACGCGTTCTTCGAGATTAGTGGCATGTGTGCCACGTAATCTAACTACGTCAGGATGATTTGATCAAATGGCACCCACTGCTGGGTGGCACCACTAACTGATATGATACTAATGATCATCTTATGCCAATTGCAGATAGCGTGAGACAGCTATTGGTCATTAATAGCGGATCTAAGATGTCTGACTAAATTTCTTCGAGCGCCACAAGTCGTTCGAGATTCGAACGAATTTTTCTCGACTGTCGTGCTATCAGTCACGATGATAACTGTTTAGATTCTCCAAGGAGATGGCCACGTGGCGGGTAGCGCCACTTGATGTATGGCACCATCTGATGGCTGGTGCCACTTAATGTTTTGGAAGTTGGCGCTTCTATGAGTAGCGCAGGGTGCTGAGTGTATTTTTTTAGGTTTCTACAAGACCCCCTTTAAAGTTTTCAAATTTGAAATGCTTCAAAATTTAAAATACTTTGAATAAGAAGTAGTTGGCGCAGACCAGTATTATAACCGACCCAACTTTTAGGCGTAAATCACGCGACTGTTACGGCTAGGCCTCGGCTATAAATAGTCGAGAAGAGAGAGGAAATACTTTTACTTTGTAATTTCTTTCTCTCCAGCTCTTCTTCTTCTCCAACCTTCGAAACATTCATCTCAATAGCACCGAAGAAATCCACAGCCGCTGAGAAAGGAAAGAAAGTGGCCGAAGCCACTTTACGTGTGCTTCTACTGAGAGTGCCACATCACATTACGTCGTCGGCGAGAGCCGAAAAGGCGAACCCAGCCTTGGAAGGTAAGGGACTTGAACGAAAAGACAATAGTAAGACTGCTCGTGCCATTCACGTGAAGTGTGACCAAGGCCAATATCGATCGCCTCTTTTAGAGTGTTGGTCGATGCTTTACACCATCTACACATTGTGCCACCTCTTTTAGAGTGTTGGACTAAAAAATCATAACAAATGATGTCGTGCGCCATTTGTCATATTTGCAGCATACTATGCCATCTGTCATTATGTGCAGACCATGTGCCAGTTGATATGATACGCCATCTGTCATTATGCGCAGACCATGTGCTAGTTGATGTGATGTGCCACCTGGCTTAAGAATTGTATGTGCTAGCTGAGGACTGGTTTTTCTCCCCTGAGCCATCTATGATTGGTACAGGGTATTATTTTAAAAAAATAATCTTATCAGAAGTTTAACTCTGAATTTTTTTCTTTTGTAGTTGATTTGAAGGAAGACCCTTATGCTTAGGACCTGACATCTGCATTCTGAGTGTCGGAATACCAGGAGGACCTATCCCATGTCCCTTTTCCTCAATATGATTTTTCTGAGACCCGGAGAGTTGTGTTAAGGTTTTAGGATGACAAGATCCTATTATTCCTGATAAATGGTGAACCCCTTGTAAGCTTAGATCAGGTTCCCCATAAGAAGTCGGCTTTCTTGTTTGGCAACGCTATCAAGAAAGACTGCCAACCTAAGGCAAAATAAAAAATGAGTGTATCAAAGCGGGAACAGATTGATTTATCTCACTGACATAACAAGACATTTTTCAATATCTCGTTATGCTTATGCCAGCTCCCATCGTAACATGGTATGAGACTTAACTCCTTTTGAGCAGGCCAGAGTAGGAAAGATATGCCATAGACTAGGTCCCCAAAATAAGGATATATTCTGTAGCTCATCAGAGAGAAGCAACACTCATTTGAGGGGCCTAAAACCAAGCTGTATGACTCCTAAGGATTCATCTCTACTGATCCCAGTTAGAATTCCTTTTTTGCGAACCTATTTGCCAAGGCTGAAGGGAGATAACCAGATAATAATATATAGCTGATAGCTCTGATGAGTCCAGAGAACAAACATTGGAATCATCTTTCGATCTGGGCTCTGAACAACTTTAAAGACGAACTACTGTGTTTAGAGCTTTATGAGCTGTTTTGGACTACTTTTTGTGGCATTCGCTCCAATTTTGACTTGTTTTGAGCCTTAGCGGAGAGACACAACAATAGAACGGGCACTTTTGTGACCCTTCACGTAGAGATAGGCTTCATTCTTTACGAGATACAGTATATTTCTCATCTGCCTATGCGTGAAAACCCTTATGAAGAGTATGTGCCAACCAATGAAGAATTGGATGCTCTGGCCAAGAAGAGCTCGAAAATGGTCACAATCGTCGAAGAATTGTTATGCAACTTCATGATCTGTACCGTTCTATACAAGTGCCATACACATGTGACATGCTATTTTTCCAAATGGTTGACATATCTATTTCTGGGCCATATTCATGAAGATAAGGCGCAAGAACATCTGGATTGTGATCCTAGCTTCTTCGAACCGCTCGACCGTAGTACTATATAGAAGTTGATCGAAAGGTCCCGGCATGCTGATAAAGAATTGACAAAGGATTGGCATGAATTTATAACTAGTACTCCCATAGAGACTTATGCCAGACAAGGTGGGAGATTAATCTCTCGAGAAACAACTCTGGCTGGCTTCTTATCCTTATGGCTGTGATAATTCGTGGTCCCCGGAGCCAGTATTATTGATATGATCCATCGTGATGTACTATTCGCCGCTGTGCGTTTAGTATTCGGGCACAAGATGGATATTCTTTCTATCATACTTGCCGATTGAATGCGGGTCTTTGCTCTTTCACAGATACTATAATGACGGATCCCAGTACCCTAGATAATTTCCTCCGTACTGAAATTCCATAAGCTGATCTGTTCAGCTGGTTGTTGTTACACAACCCCATTTTGATGGGTCCGGCTCTAGGTGTTGTAGGAGGGGACTTCATCCGACGTTTTGCCACATTCCAGTGGAAAGTGAACTCTCTCGCCGACTGCCAAAAAGCATTGAATATGGGTTCAGAATGGAGGTTTTATTGCGTTTCCCCACTTCATGGAACCAAGAATCTTTCTCCTATGATAATGGATTTAGAGCCTATGGCTACTCGTCTGCCACCAACGGCCTTCATGTAGTTGAAGATGATCAGACCTTCCCACCTGGTATATCGATTTTGTGGTATAGTCTGAAGCAGTACCTACCTAACCGATTTGCCTATCAATTCAGCTACGATCAAATGCATGTTGGCAATGCCATTACTTGTTTGAAAGCTTCTGGTTATTTGATCAATGGGGCCAGAGGATAGAGGTATTATAGCACCAGGGGCACCAAAGCTACTTTTTCAATGCCTAATGCTACTCTTGAGATGGGCCCACGTATGTTATATACATACGCAAACTTTTATACTTCGGCCAATACCTTCTTTGAGGGATTCACCCTGTCTAATAGTTTTGTAAGAACCAAATGATCACGGTTGGGGGCCAGAACCACCATAGAATTCAGAGAAGCTGAAGAGAATGCTCCTACACATGAGCCTCTTGAAGCTACCCTCATCGGTCTCCCAAATGAGGTGAATGAACCACTAGAAATCTCCCTCAAGAAGCGAAAAAAAATCTCCAGCAAAAGGGACTAGCAAAAGACGAAGAGTCGGGGAATCATCCATCCCTTCTGTCCCAGCTAAACCTCCTTCTTCCCCTAAGGCTCGAGGGAAAAAGATGAAGGAAGCAGCTGTTATTATTGAACAGCCTGCAGTGAGAACCGGATCCCAGATGCGACAAGCTAAAGCAGGGATTTCCTCTGGGGGAACAGGGACAACCCCTTCTCTGACCCCAAAAGAAAATAGGAGATCATATGTGCACAATGAGCATTCTGAATCCGAAGGATCTCCTCCAATACCGTTCGAGCATAAGACGAGAAGAAGACTATTGATAACCGAAGTTGAGCAACAAGAATCCACAACTACGCTTACTCCTCCAGTGTTAGGACGGTCCCCTGGTCAACCAGACTCGTCTCTAAAAGGTGATATTCTTGCCCTTGCAGATATTAATTTGTTGGGATTTTGTGTTGATATGTATGTTTTCTATTTGTAGGACTCTAACAACAAATATTCTGACTCCAACTGTTGCAGTAGATATTCCTTTGGTTCCTTCTTCAGAATCAACAACCATAACAAACACCCTTCTAGTAACTGTACTCGTTGCGGCAGGAATAATGTTACCTTCCCCTACCAAGGAAACTCTGGAGATTATAACTTCTGAAGACATTCTGAATGTTTCAGTTTCCTCTATGACTCAAACTCATGTACCCTCTCAGGAAAATAAGGAGAGGATAGGGGCCCTAGACGGTTGTGACCTCAGTGATGATCTGATTGAGGAAGATCTTGGAAACGCTACTTTGGAAGATTGAATAGTAATCCAAAAAGATGAAAATCTAACAGTTGAAGATAGCCAAACTGTTGCTAAGGGTAAAGAATACCCTATTGAAGATGACGGCCATGAAAGCCCTATAGAAGTTGATGCTGAGGAGAACCATACCCCAGCTGATGTTGTTATTGAGATAGAAGGAGCAGAGGTAGCTGCAGTCCCTAGTGGCCAAGCCGACCTAGAGGCCAAAAGCGGCCACTTCATGTCAGGCGGTTCGGAGGCTAGGAGCAGCCAAGCGGCCGTCTCTGAAAATACTATGGCGAGGCTCTATACAGAATGAGATACCGTGCCTCGTAAGACTCCTTACGTGTTGCCAGGCTCAGGTAAATTTTTTGACTTCATTTACCAATGCTCCTTTAAGATTGTCTGATATGATAATAATTGCATCTTTTTGATTATAAATGTTCCCGTGGGGATGATTGCTATGGCTCCATTGGCATCTACAGCATTCAGTTTCAGCTCAACTATGGCTCCTCTAGATGTGGGGACTTATGTTACGGAAGGAAGCTCTTCGAGGATGCCCGTACCAATATCTCCTGGTGCACAATATGTAATTCCTTCATCTTCTACAGAAGGAGGGATTCGGGCTGAAGTGGCGACTCCTGGTGTATCGGCGATGACAAATATCGTCATCGAGACTTATACCAGTGCTTTCTTCACTTCCTTGGGAACTCTTGTTCAGATGGTCTTGGAGAAAGGCCATCCTTATGAGTCAGTATGGAGAACTACCTACTTTATCATTAAAGCCATCCGCAATATTGGTGATCTAGACCAGGTTAGCTTCATAGAATATATCTTGGATGCGCTCAAAGAGTCAATCAGCTCATATCAAGATCTGACAAGAGTTAATATCCAGCGACTCATAGATGTCGAATGTGAGATATCACCCTCATTTCCCGTATTTCTCGTATTTCGTATTTATACTCGTATCTGGATTTTGGCATGTATTTTTATTTTTCTCAACTTGTGGAATTTCGGTATTTCTCGTATTTTGGGTTTTTGACATGGCTCGGTTTTAATTGGATTGGATTGGTTTGGTTTGGTTTGGTTTATTATGTATTGGAACACCTTAGCCTATGCTCCACCCTCAACACGCCACATCCCACCCTCTTTAAAACTCCACCAACTTTTTCTCTCTCCTCATAAACCTCCATTAATTTCTTCTTCTCCTTCCTCTACACAACACCAACCCTTAGGCAAGTGCACCTTGCCACCACATGAGAACCCTCTTTTATTTGTCCATTTGCTAGATTAGGACTTGGTGATCAACATTAGAACTTGGTATTTTGTGAATTGGAGTCTCCATTGTTCTAGATCTAAGTTTTTCTTATTTTCGGATTTGTATGGTTTTGATCTACTTAAGTTGGATTTTTATGGGTTTTGATGTTTCCATGTGGAAGAGAGTTCAATTCCACCCTGGTTGGAACTTTGGAAATCCGGATTTGGAGTTCGGATGGCCAAGTTGTGATGCTTTGAAGTTTTGGGAGCCATGAGAGCTTCTTCTCAGCCATGGAGAAGAAGATTCTTTCCCCTGCGTGCGTGTTTTTACGCGTACGCAGCTCCTTGCATGCGTGCTTTTGTGCGTACACAGCTCTCTTGCGTGCGTGGCTTTTCGCGTACGCAGCTCTCTTGCGTGCGTGACTTTTCGCGTACGCAGCTCTCTTGCGTGCGTGACTTTTCGCGTATGCAGCTCTCTTGCGTGCGTGACTTTTTGCGTACGCAGCTCTCTTGCGTGCATGACTTTTCGCGTACGCAGCTCTCTTGCGTGCATGACTTTTCGCGTACGCAGCTCTCTTGCGTGCGTGACTTTTCGTGTACGCAGCTCTCCAGCGTGCGTGACTTTTCGCGTACGCAGCTCTCTTGCGTGCGTGACTTTTCGCGTACGCAGCTCTCCTGCGTGCGTGCTTTTGTGCGTACGCTGCTCCCCTGCGTGCGTGCCCTTGTGCGTACGCTGCTCCCCTGACCCCTTACTTAACCCATTGGCTCTTGGAGTTTTGGTCTTATTTCTTTAAGCTTGGCTCTTCTATAGCCCTGTATATTGATATTTTATTAGATATTTTACGCCCATTTTATATCCTTACGCCTTTTGTCATGAACTTGATTTTACTTAATATGTTTGGAATGACTATTGTACATGGCATGGTATGACAAGGAACTAGCATAACACGACAGTGACCCGTAGTGGTGCACTCCTGATATGACCAACCTGACATAATAGTGGCCCGTCGTGGCACACTCCTGACAAGTACCCTGACATGATTTATCTTAACGCTGTTGCGACGGCTAACTTAACTTGACCTGCCTTGACACCGTGGGTAGTTCTTTCTTGCTTGCTTGTTAAATCCACTTGTCCTGTCTTGCATCATGTCTAGGATGGGACTCATGAGTACCACGGTCAGGAGCACCTACTAAAATGGATTAAGGTTAATAACTAGAATAATACAGTAGTCATGAAGAGATGACACAGCTACAGGCAATCCCGTTACCTGGGCGCTCTTGGGATCTGTAGCCTGCCGTCGAGTAGGGCACATTTCCAGCACACCGTCGCGTGTTGTACCCTCTAAGTCACCTAAAGGTACATTTGTCTCCTGGGCGATGTACCCACCTGAATTCAACTCCTAATTTTCGACCTGGGTAACCTGGATGGTCTGCAGGGCTTGTGGCTGTGGAACAATCTCACTGCATCTTGTTAGTAATTAGGCCTGTGATAACCCTAGTAAGTTAAAGTAGTAAGCCGTAGTATCTGCTTGGCCGTGATTGATTGAATGAGGTATAACCAGTTTAGCCATGTCTTGATCCAGTACAAGATTGCTCCCTGTCTTGATTTCTTGTATTATTATCTTGCCGATAAATGGTGGGAAACCAAGTTCTGTTCAGATGAAGGGTTACAACCCCGGTCCTTGTATGGTTTACGGGTTGTAACCTGGCTATCGGAATAGTTCCATGGTTATCTCGTCGTATATCATCCTGCCATGTTTTCGTAATTTCTAGTTTTAATATTAGATTTTCTTCTGTTAATTGCTGGCTTTTGTTCTTATTTCGTGGCCCCCTTGTGGCACTTGCTCTTTCTGGGGTTGACCCAGCTGGTTTTGTGTGGCCAGATTTCGGAGCAGCTCCCGAGGATCTTCCGAACCTCCAGCCCGATGGCGGCGACTAGAAGGAACCCGGGCTACGAGTGGGTTTTCTATTTTCTTTCGCTCACTCTACTGTAAAGTTATTCTTTTGAGGTGTTTAGCCGACGAGCACCTGTTAGCTCGATGCACTTTACTTACTGTCTGCCTACGGGCGGTAAACATGATTAACAAATCCTAGGGTTGATCATGTATGACTTAACTCTTGCTAGTCCTAACATTTTGTAATGACTAGCTTTATGATCAGCTGAATATATGATATTTGGGACGCCTTATTATTGTATATTTAATGATCATACATCTTGCGACCTTACTTACTTGCTTGTGATTAAGACATTAGGCTTATTTATGACCTTAAGAGACTGTTGGCTTGTAGTAAACCCTCATATATCTAGACAGCCGTGACCGTATATCGAGGTGGTTTCCATTTCAATATACGTAGCTGGCTATGTCTGCCCCCGCTCTCCAGTATTCTGGCTCTGGGGCGTGACACGGTTTAAGTGGTGGCCCATGCAGGTCTTGTCAATCAAGAAATGTGAGGGTTTACCGAATAGATGTCTCAATCAGTATTCGCCCTTGATCTCCGCCCGTATTTTCAAATTCCTAAAATTCTTGCCCTGATTACATGCTTGTATCGTTGATCTATCCTGGTCCTTCCTTATTGTTTCCCTGTGTCGTCTTCCTCAGCGGCACTGTGCCTGACCCTGCCGATCAGCAAGGAGGAGCACCTCCCGTGGACCAGCAGCAACCTGGAGATCAAGCCCAGTATTCCGGGGTACCCTCCAGAGTTGTGCCTACTGGAGGAGAGTCACCAGTTCGGCCCGTCCAGCCCGCAGAGCCCGATGATGGTACCTTAGTAGGCCTCATCAGAACCTTGATAGCTTCCCAGGATCGTCGAAGCGACGCCCTGCACCAGACAGTTCAAGATGCTTTGACCCGAGGCGGACATCCAGGGAACCATGCGGCCAACAGCTTCAAGCACTTGAACCCTCCTTTCTTCGACGGCAGCGAGGATGCGATTGCCGCGGATGCATGGCTTCAAGATACCGAGGTGATTCTGGAAGCAGCTAGGACACCCGAGAATGAGAAGGTGGCGGTGGTACGCCTGCAGTTGTTGGACTTGGCTCGCAGTTGGTGGGCGGCACAAGCCATGGGATTAGTGGCACCCATTGCTTGGGCAGTATTTAGGGAGAGATTCCAGACGAAGTATTTCGATGCTGTGGCTCGGTACGACCTGCAGACCAGATTTACCAACTTGAAGCAAGGAGGCAGAACAGTCGACAGTTATGCATCGGAGTTTTCTAGATTTAGTAGGTTTGCCTCCACCTTGGTGGCGACCGAGTTTGATAGGGCCCAGCAGTTCCAGCAGGAACTACATTTGGAGATCTTGTTGGCGGTTGAGCAGTTCGATCACCAGACGTTCGATGCAGTCTTGAGAGCAGCTAGGAGGCATGAGTACACCTTCCAGAGGATCGTCGATAGGACCGGAAGCAGGAAGCGGTCCCTGTCACGCCCCAGAACCAGAATACTGGAGAGCGGGGGCAGACATAGCCAGCTACGTATATTGAAATGGATTCCGTCTCGCTATACGGTCACGGCTGTCTAGATACATGAGGGTTTACTACAAGCCAACAGTCTCCTATGGTCATGAACAAGCCTAGTGTCTCAATCACAAGCAAGTATGTAAATGTTACAAGATGTATGATCATTAAATATACAATAATAAGGCATCCCAAATATTATATTTTCAGCTGATCATGAAGCTAGTTGTTACAAAATATGAGGACTAACAAGAGTTTAGTCATACATGATCAACCCTAGGATCTGTCAATCATGTTACAGCCCGTAGGCAGACAGTAAGTAAAGTGCAATCGAGCTAAACAGGTGCTCGTCGGCTAAACGCCTCAAAAGAATATTTTTACAATAAAGTGGGAGATCAAAAATAAACCCACTCGTTGCCAGGGTTCCGTCTAGTGGCCACCATCTGGCTGGAAGGTTGGTAGATCCTCTGGAGCTGCTCCGAAATCTGGCCATACAAAACCAGCTGGGTCAGACCCCAGAAAGAGCAAGTGCCACATAGGAAGCTTCACTTAGGAACTAAAACCAGCAATCAGCACAAGATATAAATAAAAGTAAGAACTGGAAATTAAGGAAATACATCAGGATGATATACGACGAGATAACCATGGAACTATTCAGATAACCAGGTTACAACCCGTAAACCAAACAAGGACCGGGGTTGTAACCCTTCGTCTGAACAGAACTTGGAATTCTCACCATTTATCGGTAAAATAAATACAAGCATTCTGGTCATTCAATAATCTGGAACAGGATCAGAGCAAGACTAGACTGGTTAGACTCCATCCAATCACTTCACGGCCAAGCAAGAATTACGGCTTGATACTTTAACTAACTAGGGTTATCACAAGCCTAGTTACTAACAAGATGCAATGAGATTATTCTACAGCCACAAGCCCTGCAGACCATCCAGGTTACCCAGGACGAAAGATTAGGATTGAATCCAGGTGGGTACATCGTCCAGGAAACGCATGTACCCTTAAGTAGCTTGAAGGGGGCAACACATGACAGTGTGCTGGAAATGTGCCCTACTCGACGGTAGGCTACAGATCCCAAGCGCGCCCAGGTAACGGGATTGCCTGTAGCTGGGAGATCTCTTCATGACTACTGTATTAATCTAGTTAGTAGCCTTAGTCCATTTTAGTAGGTACTCCTGACCGTGGTACTCAGGAGTCCCCTCCTAGACATGATGCAAGACAGGACTGGATTATTTGTACAAGCAAAATCACCCACGGTGTCCAGGGTTAATTATACAGGTCATGTCATGTCAAGTAGCCGTCGCAACAGTTATTCGAGATAATCATGTCAGGTTTATCATGTCAAGTGTACTTTGTCAGGAGTGCGCCACGGCGGGCCACTATCAGGTCATGTTTAGTCATGTCAGGAGTGCACCACTACGGGTCACTGTCAGATCGTGCTCAGTTATCATTTCCAAACATATCAAACAAATCCATGATTATCAAGTTCATGCCAAAAGGCGTAAGGATATAAAATGGACGTAAAATATCTAATAAAATATCAATATTCAGGGCTATAAAAGAGCCATGCGGCTAAGGCATATGCGGCCAGGAATGATCACATGTGGATGGAAGAGAACAGCCCATGCGGCTGAATGGATATGGGTTCATGCGGCCCGAAATTCGAGTTCATGCGGCTCGGAAAGGTCGGTCTCAAGGCAGTATGGGCGTGCGGCGCATGCGGCTGCAGGAGCTTATGCGGTCAGGAATGGAGGGGTCTCATGCGGCTGAAGGGAATCAGGGTCTATGCGGCTCGGGATCAGTCAGTCATGCGGCTGAGAGGACTCGGGTCCTCATGCGACAGCGGGAGACTGCGGTCTATGCGGCTCGCGAGTATTGGAATTCATGCGACTGAAGGGATGGACGAAGTCCCATGCGGCAGCGGGAAGAAATGCCTATGCGGCTGGGAGCAAGGGTACATATGCGGTTCGGGAAGAAGAGCCCCATGCGGCTAGAAGTACAAGAGCCTCATGCGGCCGAACTAAATACTTGCCGCATGAACTTGTCATGCGGTCAAGTCCAGTTGATAGTGCATGCGGTTTCGAAGCTGACTTGCCGCATGAATATTCATGCGGTCAAGTGCTATCATGCGGCTCAGAACTGTACTTCTTCTCCAAATTTCTGAGAAGAAGTACACCATAAGCCATGGCTTTCAAGCTGCATAACTCTATCATCCGGAGCCCAAATCTGAACTTCCATAGGTCAAAATGGGGTAGAACGAAATTCTCTACAACATGAAACCATCAAAACATAGAAATAACAAGATTAAGTAGATCAAAACCCAAGAAATCCGAAAACTAAAATAAACTTAGATCTACAAGAATCTAGTCATGGAAAGTAAAAATGCCAAGTACTAAAGTACTTTAGAATGTAGTAAGGAAGAGAATGAAGTAATAAAATTGGAGTTCCTCCATGAAGCAAGTTGCACTTGCCTAGACCTCTCTCTCCTCTCTCTCCTCTCTTTGGTAGGTGAAGGAAGTAAATGGGGAAGAAGAAGATGATAAATGAAGAGAGAGAATAAAGAGGGCTAATAAATACAAAATGGTGGTGGTAGGTAGGGGTTCACCTTGGATTCATCATGAACCCAATCAAAACCAAGCCAAGCCGAACCAACCAACCCGAACCAGGAATAGACCAAGCCAAGAAGGAAATGCCAAGCCAGGAAATCATGCAATAAAATACGTACACGTATTCCAAGAATACGTGATACGAACCACAGGCATTACAACTCTACCCACCTTAAAAGAATTCCGTCCTCGGAATTTAATCAAGAGGCTAGAGGAGCAATGGCAAGCAACATTAATCACATGCAAGCTATAACTAGGCAGACAATCAATCATGCAAGCAAGGAATCGAAGGTATGAGGCATAAGAAAGACATTATACCTCACGAGTCAAACAAGTCCGGATATCGTGATCGGATATCATCCTCACGCTCCCACGTTGACTCACCAAAAGAGTGATGACCCCAAGCAACTCGGACTAACTTGATAGTCTTGTTCTTGAGGATCTTCTCCCTTCGGTCCAATATAGACATGGGCCTCTCCTCATACGAAAGGTTGGTACCAAAAACCAATTCCGAATGATCCAGGATGTGGCTCGGGTCCGGGATATACCGTCGTAATTGGGATACATGGAACACGTCATGCACCTCGCTTAGCGACGATGAAAGAGCGAGATGATAGGATACATCTCCTACTCACTCCAGAATATCGAACGGTCCTATATACCTAGGACTAAGCTTTTCCCGGACGCCGAAACGAATGACGCCACGGTTAGACAAAATCCTCAGGAATACATGATCGCCGACCGAAAACTCTAGAGGGCGCCGATGAGAATCGGCCCAATGGCGCTGGCGATCTTGGGCAACTCTAAGATGATCTCGGACTCTCCTGACCACCTCAACTATCTGAGCGATCATTTCTGGACCAAGCATTTGCCTTTCTCCAACATCATCCCAGGCTAGCGGGGATCTGTACTTCCTACCATACAGTGCCTCGAACGGTGCCATCTGGATACTGGCCTGGAAACTGTTGTTGTATGAGAATTCCACCAGGTGCAGATGATCTTCCCATGAACCACCGAAGTCAAGTGTGCAAGACCGCAACATGTCTTCAAGAGTCTGGATCGTGCGCTCCGACTGGCCATCTGTCTGCGGGTGATATGCTGAACTGAACTGGAGACGAGTCCCCAAACTTTCTTGCAAGCTACGCCAAAAGTGCGACGTGAATCTTGAATCTCGGTCCGAGGTGATACTGACTGGCACACCGTGCAACCTGACAATCTGCCTGAGGTACATCTCCGCTAGCTGAGCCGTCGACTGACCAACTCTGAATGGAAGAAAGTGAGCCACCTTCGTGAGTCTGTCAACTATAACCCAAATAGCATCTCGACCAGCTGGGGACCTAGGCAATCCGGTCACAAAATCCACGGTCACATGCTCCCACTTCCATTCTGGAATCGGCAAGGGCTGAAGAAGTCCAGCCGGTCTCTGATGTTCAGCCTTGACTTGTTGGCAAACCAAACACCGAGAGACAAACCGAGCTATCTCCCGCTTCATGCCATTCTACCAGAAATGCTGTCGGATATCACGGTACATCTTCGTACTGCCAGGATGGATGGAATACTGAGAACTGTACGCCTCTGACATGATCTCCTACCTGATATCTCCACTGGATACACAAAGATGCTTCCTATGTCGAAGTGTACCGTCCTCATGAATGCATAGCTCTGGTCTTTGACCTGCTTCGCACTCTGCTCTGAGTCGTTGAAGCTTGGAATCTGCTGACTGCGCCATCCGGATCCTCTCGACTATAGTGGACTGAACTTGCATACTGGCCATCAATGCTATACTGGAAGGGAGAACAACTTCTATACCCATCTTCTGAAGATCTGCTAATAGCTCTGGTTGCGCTGTTAGGAAATAAACTCCGGCTCTCCTGCTCAAAGCATCTGCAACAACGTTGGCCTTCCCAGGATGATACTTCAAGTTGACATCATAATCCACAAGAAGCTCCAGCCACCTTCTCTGACGCATGTTAAGATCCTTCTGAGTGAAAACATACTTCAGACTCTTGTGGTCGGTGAAAATCTCCACCCTATCTCCATACAAATAGTGCCTCCACAACTTAAGTGCAAACACTACTGCTGCCATCTCTAAGTCATGGGTTGGATAATTTCTCTCATGATCACGAAGTTGTCGTGACGCATAAGCTATTACCTTCCCATGCTGCATCAGAACACATCCTAAACCTTTGCCTGAAGCATCACAGTACACTGAGAATCCTCCGGTCCCATCTGGAAGCGTAAGAATAGGAGCTGTTATCAGGCCTCGCTTCAACTGCTCAAAAGAACTCCGACACTCTGCTGTCCAATCAAACTGCGTATCCTTGCGGGTCAACTGGGTCAACGGTGCTGAGATTCGAGCAAAATCCGAAACAAACCGCCGGTAGTAGCCGGCCAATCCAAGAAAACTACGAACCTCTGCAACTGTGCTGGGCACCGGCCATGACTCAATAGCCACAATCTTCTGGGGATCCACTTCTACTCCTCCTCTGGTGATGATATGACCCAAGTACGAAATGCGATCGAGCCAGAACTCGCATTTACTGAACTTGGCATATAACTGGTGCTCTCTGAGGATCTGAAGAACCATACGGAGATGCTGCTCATGCTCCGCCTTACTCTTGCTGTAGACCAGAATGTCATCCAAGAACACAATCACAAACTGATCCAAGTAAGGCATAAAGATGCGATTTATGAGATCCATGAATACCGTCGGCGCATTGGTCGCTCCAAATGGCATCACAAGGAACTCCCAATGCCCATACCTCGATCTGAAAGCTGTTTTCGGGATGTCCTGCTCTCTGACTCTGATCTGATGATAACCTGAGCGTAAATCAATCTTCGAGAATACTGAAGCCCCCTTGAGTTGATCGAACAAGTCATCTATCCTCGGGAGAGGATATCTGTTCTTGATTGTCACTGAATTCAAGGTACGATAATCAACACATAACCTGGACGTACCATCCTTCTTTTTCACAAGAAGCATCGGGACTCTCCAAGGCGATCCACTAGCACGAATAAATCCCTTGGCTCGAAGTTCTTCAATCATCTTGTACAAGATCTCCAATTCTGACGGCGCCATCCTGTAGACTCTCTCTGACACTGGGCTGTCCCGGGAATCAAGTCTATAGTGAACTCGATCTCCCGCTCTGGAGGCATACCTGGTAGCTCTTCTGGAAAAACATCTGGGAACTCATCCACTATCCTGGGCAACTGAACTGCTGCTACTGCCATCCGCAATATCGGAGGAGAAGGCTCAACTTCGCCTCGGGAGAAAGAAAACTCAGGCTCGCCTGGAATGCTAAAAACAACCCTGCCGATATGGTAGTCTATTCTAGCATACTGGTTCCTCAACCAATCCATCCCTAAGACCACATCATAATCGGCCATCGGGAATTCTATCAATCTAGCGGGGAACTCTCTACCGCTAACTACGATCCGACACAAGAAAAACACTCTATCTACTCCCACAAGTCCGTTACCAGTAAGTATATTGAGCCTTACTGATAATGACTCGGGCTCCAATCCTACCCGTGTCGCGAATCGTGCAGACATAAAAGAATGCGATGCACCAGAATCAAATAAAGCTGAAGCTGGAAATGAGTTGACAAAAATAGTACCTGCCACTACTTCTCCTGGTGCCAATTCTTCCTCTGCGGTCATCACCATAGCCTGACCGTGCCCTCGGGGTGCTAGTCCCCTCTGCTGAAATCCTTGCTGCCTACTCTGACTCAAGGCTTGGGCTTGTGCATGCTGCTGGGAGTTCTGCTGCTGGAACATCTGGGACTGAGGCGGCAAAGGCCTCGGCAATGGGTACTGTTGCTGCTGCTGGACCGGTGCTGGTCCTCTCACCGAAGAGCTGGAAAGGTTGGACGATGATGAACCACCCCTATTCGGGCAGGATCCAACCCTATGGTCTGGTGCTCTACAAGCCAGACACAATCCCTGCGCCCTGCGACACTCTGCTACCACATGGCCTGGCTTCCCACAATGAGAACATCCCACTGTGGAAGACTTCTTCTGCTTCTGCTGCTGAGGGTACGTCGGAGTGGAATGCTGAACCGACGTCACTGAGGTCGCTCGCCTCGGAGCTCCAATAGTCAAGGCCCTGGCTGCCGGGGCTGGTGCTGAAGACTGATTCATCTGGCCGTGGGATCTCTTTCGACCTCCGGCCCTATCCACAATCCTCTGGGAGGTATACTCATGCCTCCGGGCTGCTCTCAAGACTGCATCAAAAGTCTGATGCTCAAACTGTTCAACTGCCAACAAAATCTCCAGGTGAAGTCCCTGCTGGAATCGCTGGCTCTATCATACTCGGTTGCCACCAAGGTGGGAGCAAACCGACTGAGTCTGGAAAACTCGACCGCATATCCGTCGACCGTCCTGCCTCCTTGCTTCAGATTGGTAAACCTCGTCTGCAGATCATACCGAGCCACGGCATCAAAATACTTGGTCTGGAATCTTTCTCTGAACACTGCCCATGGAATGGGTACTGCTAATCTAACGGCCTATGCTGCCCACCAGCTACGGGCAAGATCTAACAACTGCAGGCGCACAACGGCCACCTTCTCATTCTCTGGAGTCCTGGCTGCTTCGAGAATCACCTCAGTGTCCTGAAGCCAAGCATCTGCTGCGATAGCATCTTCACTACCGTCAAAGAATGGAGGGTTCAAGCGCTTGAAGCTGTTGGCCGCGCTGTTACCCTGATGACCACCCCGGGTCAAAGCATCCGCCACTGCCTGTTGCAAGGCATCTCCACGACGATCTTGAGAAGCTATCAAGGTCTTGACGAGTCCAACTAATGTGCCATCATCAGGTTCGGCAGGCTGAACTGGCTGAACTGGGGGCTCTTCTCCAATAGGCTCGACTCTGGAGGCTACTCCGGAATGCTGGGCTTGATCTCCGGGTTGCTGCTGGTCCACGGGAGGTGCTCTGCCTTGCTGGCCGGCAGGTCCAGGAACAATGCCGCTGAAGAAGACGACATAGGGAACAATAAGGAAGGACCAGGACAGATCAACGATACAAGCATATGATCAGGACAAGAATCCAGGGATTCAGAAAAGACGAGCAGAGATCAAGAACGAATACTGATTGAGACATCTATTCGGTAAACCCTCACATATCTTGATTTACAAGACCTGCATGGGCCACCACTTAAACCATGTTACGCCCCAGAACCAGAATACTGGAGAGCGGGGGCAGACATAGCCAGCTACGTATATTGAAATGGATTCCATCTCGCTATACGGTCACGGCTGTCTTGATACATGAGGGTTTACTACAAGCCAACAGTCTCCTATGGTCATGAACAAGCCTAGTGTCTCAATCACAAGCAAGTAAGTAAATGTTACAAGATGTATGATCATTAAATATACAATAATAAGGCGTCCCAAATATTACATATTCAGCTGATCATGAAGCTAGTCGTTACAAAATGTGAGGACTAGCAAGAGTTTAGTCAGACATGATCAACGCTAGGATCTGTCAATCATGTTACAGCCCATAGGCAGACAGTAAGTAAAGTGCAATCGAGCTAAACAGGTGCTCGTCGGCTAAACGCCTCAAAAGAATATTTTTACAATAAAGTGGGAGATCAAAAATAAACCCACTCGTTGCCAGGGTTCCATCTAGTGGCCACCATCTGGCTGGAAGGTTGGTAGATCCTCTGGAGCTGCTCCAAAATCTGGCCATACAAAACTAGCTGGATCAGACCCAGAAAGAGCAAGTGCCACAAAGGAAGCTTCACTTAGGAACTAAAACCAGCAATCAGCACAAGATATAAATAAAAGTAAGAACTGGAAATTAAGGAAATACATCAGGATGATATACGACGAGATAACCATGGAACTATTCAGATAACCAGGTTACAACCCGTAAACCAAACAAGGACCGAGGTTGTAACCCTTCGTCTGAACAGAACTTGGAATTCTCACCATTTATCGGTAAAATAAATACAAGCATTCTGGTCATTCAATAATCTGGAACAGAATCAAGGCAAGACTAGACTGGTTAGACTCCATCCAATCACTTCACGGCCAAGCAAGAATTACAGCTTGATACTTTAACTAACTAGGGTTATCACAAGCCTAGTTACTAACAAGATGCAATGAGATTATTCCACAGCCACAAGCCCTGCAGACCATCCAGGTTACCCAGGACAAAAGATTAGGGTTGAATCCAGGTGGGTACATCGTCCAGGAAACGCATATACCCTTAAGTAGCTTGAAGGGGGCAACACATGACAGTGTGCTGGAAATGTGCCCTACTCGACGGCAGGCTACAGATCCCAAGTGCGCCCAGGTAACGGGATTGCCTGTAGCTGGGAGATCTCTTTATGACTACTGTATTAATCTAGTTATTAGCCTTAGTCCATTTTAGTAGGTACTCCTGACCGTGGTACTCAGGAGTCCCCTCCTAGACATGATGCAAGACAGGACTGGATTATTTGTACAAGCAAAATCACCCACGGTGTCCAGGATTAATTATACAGGTCATGTCATGTCAAGTAGCCGTCGCAACAGCTATTCGAGATAATCATGTTAGGTTTATCATGTTAAGTGTACTTTGTCAGGAGTGCGCCACGGCTGGCCACTATCAGGTCATGTTTAGTCATGTCAGGAGTGCACCACTACGGGTCACTGTCAGATCGTGCTCAGTTATCATTTCCAAACATATTAAACAAATCCATGATTATTAAGTTCATGCCAAAAGGCGTAAGGATATAAAATGGACGTAAAATATCTAATAAAATATCAATATTTAGGGCTATAGAAGAGCCATGCGGCTAAGGCATATGCGGCCAGGAATGATCATATACGGCTAGAAGAGAACAGCCCATGCGGCTGAATGGATATGGGTTCATGCGGCCCGAAATCCGAGTTCATGCGGCTCGGAAAGGTCGGTCTCAAGGCAGTACGGGCGTACGGCACATGCGACTGCAGGAGCTTATGCGGTCAGGAATGGAGGGGTCTCATGCGGCTGAAGGGAATCAGGGTCTATGCGGCTCGGGATCAGTCAGTCATGCGGCTGAGAGGACTCGGGTCCTCATGCGGCAGCGGGAGACTGCGGTCTATGCGGCTCGCGAGTATTGGAATTCATGCGGCTGAAGGGATGGGCGAAGTCCCATGCGGCAGCGGGGAGAAATGCCTATGCGGCTGGGAGCAAGGGTGCATATGCGGTTCGGGAAGAAGGGCTCCATGCGGCTACAAGTACAAGAGCCTCATGCGGCCGAACTAAATACTTGCCGTATGAACTTGTCATGCGGTCAAGTCCAGTTGATAGTGCATGCGGTTTCGAAGCTGACTTGCCGCATGAATATTCATGCGGTCAAGTGCTATAATGCGGCTCGGAACTGTGCTTCTTCTCCAAATTTCCGAGAAGAAGTACACCATAAGCCATGGCTTCCAAGCTGCATAACTCTATCATCCGGAGCCCAAATCCGAACTTCCATAGGTCAAAATGGGATAGAACGAAATTCTCTACAACATGAAACCATCAAAACATAAAAATAACAAGATTAAGTAGATCAAAACCCAAGAAATCCGAAAAATAAAATAAACTTAGATCTACAAGAATCTAGCCATGGAAAGTGAAAATGCCAAGTACTAAAGTGCTTTAGAATGTAGTAAGGAAGAGAATAAAGTAATAAAATTGGAGTTCCTCCATGAAGCAAGTTGCACTTGCCTAGACCTCTCTCTCCTCTCTCTGGTAGGTGAAGGAAGTAAATGGGGAAGAAGAAGATGATAAATGAAGAGAGAGAATAAAGAGGGCTAATAAATACAAAATGGTGGTGGTAGGTAGGGGTTCACCTTGGGTTCATCATGAACCCAATCAAAACCAAGCCAAGCCGAACCAACCAACCCGAACCAGGAATAGACCAAGCCAAGAAGGAAATGCCAAGCCAGGAAATTATGCAATAAAATACGTACACGTATTCCAAGAATACGTGATACGAACCACAGGCATTACAGTCCCATAGTCAGATGCACCAATCATCAGCTCCATCCCCGGCAGTTAGGGGGTTAACCATTGGAACTCTGAGGCGGGCGGCCTCAGTAACGTCGGTTCAGCATTCGACTCCGACGTACCCGCAGCAGCAGAAGCAGACTTCCGCAATGGGATGTTCATATTGCGGAAAGCCAGGCCATGTAGTGGCGGATTGTCGCAGAGCGCAGGGATTGTGCCTGGCTTGTGGAGCAGCAGATCATAGGATAGGGGCTTGCCCGAATAGGGGTGGTTCATAGCATCCAACCCTTCTAGCTCTTCGGTGAGAGGGTCGGCCCCAGCACTAGTTCAGCAGCAGCAGCAGTATCAGTCTTCGAGGCCCTTACCGCCTCAGTCTCAGGCATTCCAGTAACAACACCCCCAGCAGTATGCACAAGCCCAAGCTTAGACCCAGAATAGGCAGAGAGGTTTCCAACAGAGGGGACCAGCAGCCAGAGGACAAGGTCAGGCCATGATGATGGCTATGGAAGAAGAAGTTGCACCAGGTGAGGTTGTGGCAGGTACTATTCTCGTCAACTCCTCTCCAGCATCTATATTATTTGATTCTGGTGCATCACATTCATTTATGTCTGCACGATTCGCGACACAGATAGGATTGGAGCCCGAGTCATTATCAGTGAGGCTCAATATACTTACTGGTAATGGCCTTGTGGGAGTAGATCGAGTGTTTTCCTCGTGTCGGATCGTAGTTAGTGGTAGGGAGTTCCCCGCTAGATTTATAGAGTTTTCTATGGCAGACTATGATATAGTCCTAGGCATGGATTGGTTGAGGAACCAGTATGCTAGGATAGACTGCCATATCGGCAGAGTTGTCTTTAGTATCCCCGACGAGCCAGAGTTTTCGTTTTCCAGAGGCGCAGTGGAGCCATCTTCCCCAGCATTGTGGATGGCAGTAGCAGCAGTACAGTTACCCCAGATAGTTGAAGAGTTTCCAGATGTCTTTCCAGAGGAGCTTCCAGGGATGCCGTCGGAGCGGGAGATTGAGTTCACTATAGACTTGATTCCCGGGACAGCACCAGTATCAGAGCGAGTCTACAGGATGGCGCCTTCAGAGTTGGAAATTTTATACAAGATGATTGAAGAACTCAGGACCAAGGGATTCATCCGTGCAAGTGGATCGCCTTGGGGAGCCCCGATGCTTCTTGTAAAAAAGAAGAATGGTACGTCCAGGCTATGTGTTGATTATTGTACCCTGAATTCGGTGACAATCAAGAACAAATACCCTCTTCCGAGGATAGATGACTTGTTTGATCAGCTCAGAGGGGCTTCAGTGTTCTCGAAGATCGACTTGCAGTCGGGATACCACCAGATCAGAGTCAGAGAGCAGGACATCCCGAAGACAACATTCAGATCAAGGTATGGATATTGAGAGTTCCTTGTTATGCCCTTTGGAGCGACCAATGCGCCGGCCGTATTCATGGACCTCATGAATCGCATTTTCATGCCTTACTTGGATCAATTTGTGATCGTGTTCCTAGATGACATCCTGGTCTACAGCAAGAGTGAAGCAGAGCATGAGCAACATCTCAGAGTCGTCCTCTAGACGCTTAGGGAGCATCAGTTGCACGCCAAGTTCAGTAAATGCGAGTTCTGGCTCGATCGCATATCATACTTGGGTCACATCATTACCCGAGGAGGAGTGGAAATGGATCCCCAAAAGATTGTGGCTATCGAGTCATGGCCGGTACCCAGCTCAGTGGCAGAGGTTCGCATCTTCCTTGGATTGGCCGACTAATACCGGCGGTTCGTTTCAGATTTTGCAAGCATTTCAGCGCCGATGACACAGTTGACCCGTAAGGATGTACCGTTTGTTTGGACAGCAGAGTGTCAGAAATCATTTGAGAAGTTGAAGCAAGGTTTGAAAACGGCTCATATTCTCACCCTTTTAGATGGGACCGGAGGATTCACAGTTTATTGCGATACTTCAGGCAGAGGATTGGGGTGTGTCTTGATACAGCATGGGAAGGTAATATCTTATGCGTCACGTCAACTACGTGATCATGAGAAGAATTACCCGACCCATGACTTGGAATTGGCGGCGGTAGTGTTTGCCTTGAAGTTTTGGAGACACTACTTGTACGAAGATAGAGTGGAGATCTTTACTGATCATAAGAGCCTGAAGTATGTTTTCACCCAGAAGGACCTTAATATGCGGCAGAGAAGATGGCTCGAGCTACTAGTGGACTATGATGTGGATTTACAGTATCATCCCGGGAAGGCCAACGTTGTAGCAGATGCATTGAGCAGGAGAGCCGGAGTTTATCTCCTGATGGCGCAACCGAAATTATTGGCAGATCTTCAGAAGATGGGAATTGAAGTGGTTCTTCCAACCAGCGTGGCATTGATGGCCAGCCTACAAGTTCAGTCCAGCATAGTTGAGAGAATCCGGGTGGCGCAATCAACAGATTCCAAGATCCAGCGACTCAGAGCAGAGTGTGAAGCAGGAAGAAGGCCAGAGTTATGTATCCATGAAGACGGTACCCTTCGGTACGGCACTCATCTTTGTGTACCCAGTAGAGATATCAGACAGAAAGTTATGGCAGAAGCCCACAGTTCACAGTATTCTATTCATCCGGGTGGTACGAAGATGTACCGTGATATTCGTCAGCATTTCTGGTGGAATGGCATGAAGAGGGAGATAGCCCGGTTTGTCTCCCGGTGTTTGGTTTGCCAACAGGTTAAAGCTGAACATCAGAGGCCCGCTGGACTTCTTCAACCCTTACCGATCCCAGAATGGAAATGGGAACATATAACCATGGATTTCGTGACCGGATTGCCCAGATCTCCGGCCGGCAAAGATGCTATTTGGGTAATTGTGGACAGGCTTACCAAGGTGGCACACTTTCTCCCATTCAGAGTTGGACAGTCGACGGCGCAGTTAGCAGAGATATATCTCAGGCAGATCGTCAGGCTTCATGGTGTGCCAGTCAGCATCACCTCGGACAGGGATTTAAGATTCACATCACACTTTTGGCGCAGCTTGCAGAAGAGTTTGGGGACTCGCCTTCAATTCAGCTCAACTTATCACCCGCAGACGGATGGTCAGTCAGAGCGCACAATCCAGACCCTTGAAGATATGTTGAGATCCTGTACCCTTGACTTTGGTGGTTCATGGGAGAATCATCTGCACCTGGTGGAATTCTCGTACAACAACAGTTATCAGGCCAGTATCCAGTTGGCACCCTTCGAGGCTCTTTATGGCAGGAAGTACAGATCCCCGCTAGCATGGGACGATGTCGGAGAAAGGCAGATGCTCGGCCCCGAATTGATTTCCCAGACGGTTGAAGTGGTCAGGAAGGTCAGAGATCACCTCCGAGTTGCCCAGGACCGCCAGCGCCATTGGGCCGATGCTCATCGGCGTCCCTTAGAATTTGCTGTCGGCGACCATGTATTCCTTAGGATCTCGCCTAACCGCGGTGTCATTCGCTTCGGCGTGCGGGGAAAGCTTAGTCCTAGGTATATAGGGCCGTTTGATATTCTAGAGCGAGTAGGAGATGTATCCTATCGTCTCGCTCTTCCGCCGCCGCTAAGTGAGGTACATGATGTATTCCATGTGTCCCAATTACGACGATATATTCCGGACCCGAGCCACATCCTAGACCATTCAGAATTGGTTGTTGGTACCAACCTTTCGTATGAGGAGAGGCCCCTGTCTATATTGGACCGGAGGCAGAAGACACTCAAGAACAAGCCTATTAAATTAGTCCGTGTTGCTTGGGGTCATCACTCTCTAGGTGAGTCAACGTGGGAGCGTGAGGACGACATCCGATCGCGATATCCCTACCTGTTTGACTCGTGAGGTATAATGTCTTTCTTATGCCTTACGTTTTTCCTTCCTTGTTTGCATTGTATGATTGTATGATTGAACTGCTTAGTGTAACTTGCCTGTGCTTAGTGTAGCTTGTCGTGACAATCTCTAGCTCCTTGATTAAATTCTGAGGACGGAATTCTTTTAAGGTGGGTAGAGTTGTCACCCTCATTTCCCGTATTTCTCGTATTTCGTATTTATACTCGTATCTGGATTTTGGCATGTATTTTTATTTTTCTCAACTTGTAGAATTTCGGTATTTCTCATATTTTGGGTTTTTGACATGGCTCAATTTTAATTGGACTGGATTGGTTTGGTTTGGTTTGGTTTATTATGTATTGGAACACCTTAGCCTATTCTCCACCCTCAACACACCACATCCCACCCTCTTTAAAACTCCACCAACTTTTTCTCTCTTCTCATAAACCTCCATTAATTTTTTCTTCTCCTTCCTCTACACAACACCAACCCTTAGGCAAGTGCACCTTGCCACCACATGAGAACCCTCTTTTATTTGTCTATTTGCTAGATTAGGACTTGGTGATCAACATTAGAACTTGGTATTTTGTGAATTGGAGTCTCCATTGTTCTAGATCTAAGTTTTCCTTATTTTCGGATTTGTATGGTTTTGATCTACTTAAGTTGGATTTTTATGGGTTTTGATGTTTCCATGTGGAAGAGAGTTCAATTCCACCCTGGTTGGAACTTTAGAAATCCGGATTTGGAGTTCGGATGGCCAAGTTGTGATGCTTTGAAGTTTTGGGAGCCATGAGAGCTTCTTCTCAGCCATGTAGAAGAAGATCCTTTCCCCTGCGTGCGTATTTTTATGCGTACGCAGCTCCCTGCGTGCGTGCTTTTGTGCGTATGCAGCTCTCTTGCGTGCGTGACTTTTCGCGTACGCAGCTCTCTTGCGTACGTGACTTTTCGCGTACGCAGATCTCTTGCGTGCGTAACTTTTCGCGTATGCAGCTCTCTTGCGTGCGTGACTTTTTGCGTACGCAGCTCTCTTGCATGTGTGACTTTTCGCGTACGCAGCTCTCTTGTGTGCGTGAATTTTGCGTACGCAGCTCTCTTACGTGCGTGACTTTTCGCGTACGCAGCTCTCTTGCGTGCGTGACTTTTTGCGTACGCAGCTCTCTTGCGTGCGTGACTTTTCGTGTATGCAGCTCTCCAGCGTGCGTGACTTTTCACGTACGCAGCTCTCTTGCGTGCGTGACTTTTCGCGTACGCAGCTCTCCTGCGTGCGTGCTTTTGTGCGTACGCTGCTCCCCTGCGTGCGTGCCCTTGTGCGTACGCTGCTCCCCTGACCCCTTACTTAACCCATTGGCTCTTGGAGTTTTGGTCTTATTTCTTTAAGCTTGGCTCTTCTATAGCCCTGTATATTGATATTTTATTAGATATTTTACGCCCATTTTATATCCTTACGCCTTTTGTCATGAACTTGATTTTACTTAATATGTTTGGAATGACTATTGTACATGGCATGGTATGACAAGGAACTAGCATAACACGACAGTGACCCGTAGTGGTGCACTCCTGATATGACCAACCTGACATGATAGTGGCCCGTCGTGGTGCACTCCTGACAAGTACCCTGACATGATTTATCTTAACGCTGTTGCGACGGCTAACTTAACTTGACCTGCCTTGACACCGTAGGTAGTTCTTTATTGCTTGCTTGTTAAATCCACTTGTCCTGTCTTGCATCATGTCTAGGATGGGACTCCTGAGTACCACGGTCAGGAGCACCTACTAAAATGGATTAAGGTTAATAACTAGAATAACACAGTAGTCATGAAGAGATGACACAGCTACAGGCAATCCCGTTACCTGGGCGCTCTTGGGATCTGTAGCCTGCCGTCGAGTAGGGCACATTTCCAGCACACCGCCGCGTGTTGCACCCTCTAAGTCACCTAAGGGTACATTTGTCTTCTGGGCGATGTACCCACCTGAATTCAACCCCTAATTTTCGACCTGGATAACCTGGATGGTCTGCTGGACTTGTGGCTGTAGAACAATCTCACTGCATCTTGTTAGTAATTAGGCCTGTGATAACCCTAGTTAGTTAAAGTAGTAAGCCGTAGTATCTGCTTGGCCGTGATTGATTGAATGAGGTATAACCAGTTTAGCCATGTCTTGATCCAGTACAAGATTGCTCCCTGTCTTGATTTCTTGTATTATTATCTTGCCGATAAATGGTGGAAAACCAAGTTCTGTTCAGATGAAGGGTTACAACCCCGGTCCTTGTATGGTTTACGGGTTGTAACCTGGCTATCGGAATAGTTCCATGGTTATCTCGTCGTATATCATCCTGCCATGTTTTCGTAATTTCTAGTTTTAATATTAGATTTTCTTGTGTTAATTGCTGGCTTTTGTTCTTATTTCGTGGCCCCCTTGTGGCACTTGCTCTTTCTGGGGTTGACCCAGCTGGTTTTGTGTGGCCAGATTTCGGAGCAGCTCCCGAGGATCTTTCGAACCTCCAGCCCGATGGTGGCGACTAGAAGGAACCCGGGCTACGAGTGGGTTTTCTATTTTGTTTCGCTCACTCTACTGTAAAGTTATTCTTTTGAGGCGTTTAGCCGACGAGCACCTGTTAGCTCAATGCACTTTACTTACTGTCTGCCAACGGGCTGTAAACATGATTAACAAATCCTAGGGTTGATCATGTATGACTTAACTCTTGCTAGTCCCAACATTTTGTAATGACTAGCTTCATGATCAGCTGAATATGTGATATTTGGGATGCCTTATTATTGTATATTTAATGATCATACATCTTGCGACCTTACTTACTTGCTTGTGATTGAGACATTAGGCTTATTCATGACCTTAAGAGATTGTTGGCTTGTAGTAAACCCTCATATATCTAGACAGCCATGACCGTATATCGAGGTGGTTTCCATTTCAATATACGTAGCTGGCTATGTCTGCCCCCGCTCTCCAGTATTCTGGCTCTGGGGCGTGACATGAGATGATGGTTCGCGAGTCTACAACAAGACAAGCAGCCTTAGAAGATTTTGTGGCTGTTTTCTTAACGCGGTCCACGGAGTTGGAGTCTAGCATTATCGAGCTACTTCTTCTGTCAACCGTTATAAGACCGAAGCCTCAGAGAAGGAGAAAGAAGCGGATGAATGCCAAGCTCGTCTTCAGGAGTTGGAAGCTGAGATGGCCCAACTTCGTGAGACACTTAGAGCTGCCAGGAAACATGAAGAGGAAGTACTTGAAATGCATCAAGTTGCGGAAAGCCACCTGGACGATCTGAAAAGGTAATGAGAAGAATTCATCCAAACTTAGAGTGTAGAAATTGAACGCCGAGTCAAATCCCTGCAACCTTTTGATCCTGAATCTGGGCGAGCTTTGGCCAGACAAAGAGTTCTTGATTCTAGAACTGAGAGGGTTGATGCTCTGAAGAGGATGATAACTGAACTGAGCACTCAGAGTCCCAAATGAAGCTATCCAATTGTGATAACTTTTTGTTTTATTCAGCTGAATGTACAATTTTGATATTTTGCACATCATTTGAATAAAAAATTGATGATCTTTTTATGGCTCTATTACTTATTGCGTATCTGTTTGAGATACAAGTAATAGATAGGAATGAGAAATATGTTCAGAAATGCTGGACATGACATATCTCTTAAAAATAATAATACTTATTATATCTTTTCAGAGGTAATGTGGACATGACAGAATATAACTTATAATATTATTATTTTGAAGATGACATCATCAAAGGTAATGTGGACGTGACGAGTCTTTAATATAGACAGCATAATTCAGAGCTAATATGGACGTGAATTCGTATATCTACTGATTATCCTTGAGCCAATTGGGACTCAAGAATATGATATCTTTTAAAACAGCTGGGTTTCAAAAGATGATGTTTGTAATGATGTAGTAGATTGTTGTTTTTGAATAAGATCTGGATAGACTCCACTGGGGATTCAAAGATTTAAAGTATATACAATATTTGTTAGAAAATATTGTACACACTTTCAAATATAATATTTTTTCAGCAATTTGTCGTTAATAGGCATCATGGCGATTCGGCCATCCATTCCTGACAGTTAATAAGCTCCATTTGAGAAAACTTTGCTTATAACGTAGGGACCTTCCTGTAGAAGCATGAAAAATATGGAGTTTCTGCGGATTACAAATTACCGCATAGGTACCTTGGGCCAAACAGGTCCGCAGGGAGGAAAGCCGCATAACTATTCAAAGACATATGCGGCCCGTCGACAAACAGTTATAGAAGGAAAATATGAGGCCAAAGAGGAGCAGTTCAACTGATCAAGCTGACAAGTCCTGGCAAAACATGACAGTTCTGACACTTCGACAAGAAAGATAAGACGTGAGACGTCGCCCTAAAGCAGGGTTCGTACGCCTCCATACGGCCAGAAGAGTGTCATCTAAGCCGCATGAAACTTATGCGACTCAGATTATGCAGCCCCAAAGTTTCCAAAACTTTATGCAGCCAGGAGTAATTATGATCCAAGCCGCATGCATGAGTCTCATGCGACCCCACATGATCGAAGACTGAGAAAGCTATACGCAACGGGACACGTGGCAATCTGACCAATTCCTTAACTACCCAGATTTGCTACAACAAAATCCCAACAAATCGACAGATGGCAGCCCAAAAGCGGGTCTTTGCGTGCTAATCAGCCACATGGCTGCAAGCCGTCTATGCGGCTCAAAATATGTCTTATTATAAATAACAGGGTGCCACACCCCTGCAAAAGGTTGGCAACCTTCAAGAAAAAACAATATCTTCACGAGCTAGATACTGCATCAGATAGTCCACGGAGTAAGGCAGAGTTGATGGCACTTTCCTAAGCCTCCACCGTCACCCCCCAGAATCAAAACTAAACAATTGTGCTTAGATTGTTTCGTAGGCTTTCTTTTTAGGCTCTTCTTTATACAAGCGAGTTTACAATCAATTGTAGTGTTCTGTAATACCTGTCGTTGATTTTTATGGCAAACACGATGGCGACTCTGCTGGGGACATCCTTCTCTTCCGATAAGAAGTTGGTAACGTAATCTGACGTGTCCAAGCTCGGCTCTACATAGCAGATGCTTGTGGTTCGCTTTGACCAACAAGCCTTCAAAGAATTGCTCTCTGAAGGGAGCGCCAGCCTGTCTCAGAAACGAGCCAACCCGAAGAGGACTCGCAAGGAATCGATGCACAAAACTGTTGCCCCCGACCAAGTTCTCGAAGAAGCTCCTTCTGCAGCCCAAGACGGTGACCAGAACTCTCCTACGGCTTTGTTTTCGACCGCAGAGGACCCCACTGTCCCCAAATTCTGCAGAAGAAAACACTACAATACTGAGTTTTTGGGGGCACAACGGAACTCCATGTGGACAAAGAAGAGGCCGCAGAGAGGAGATGAGCAGTCTGTCCATGCAACATCCAACTCCGGCCGTAGGCAGACAACTCATGCGGTAGCCAACTCTCACCGCAGGAAGATGGCCCATGCGACAGCCAGCTCTAGCCGTAAGAAGATGGTCCATGCGACGACCAATCTTAGCCTCAAACAGGACGTCTCATGCGACCCTCTCGGAAGCTCTGTGTCTGACCGCCTCTCATGCGGGCCCGATGTCATGCGGCCTACCGAGCATACGGGATGTATCAATATGGACTCTTTTTACTATGCGCCTTTGGGCGCTAAGTCAAAAAAGTCCAGGGCAGTGTGGGCCCACCATCCCAATCAACTGTCCAAGTTGCTGTTGTCAGTGGGCCCCGTTGACTGTTACACGGGCTCCTGATGGAAAGTGGTACAAAACCACTCGCGTCCAGTCCCCCAGGGCAAACGGACAGGGTGGGTCTTTAAAGTCTCCCTCTAAAGATCCAAAGCAAGTGCTTTTACTAGCTACGGATCAGGGAGCAAACATGATACCTAAGCACCCGTGTGCTCGGGATACCAGAGTTCACAAGTTTGGTGCAAAAGTAGAATAGCCTCATGCCGACTTACGTGACATGATTACTCACAAACATGAGACGACAGCGTCGGCATGCAATGAGTCTCTCTCGGGGCGTCGTTGCACCCAAGTCATCATCAACTACTACTGCAACAAATCAGCAGCAACTGAAGATCGGCAGTTAGTTTTCCAGCGACTGCAGCAGCCAGCACCTGTCCGACGGGTGCAAATTCCAGGGGACGAAGAGTTTCCTTTCGCCTCCTGTAATTCAACTCAAAAAGTTCACCCTGGCAAGGGAGGAAAGAAGACATGCTCTTCCAGCCCGCCATCTAGGCCAGTATTGCAAGGAGACCCTCATCTGGAGGGTTCCCATCAACCACAGGAGGTGTCTATCTAGGCCCTCGATCCAAAAAGAAGCTTCTGGCACCCGGGGATGCACCTTCGACCTCCTTAAGAGTAGATGAAGCTGGGGGTAGCAGCCCCCTCAATATATGCGACAACCCGGTGTACCAAGAGCACACACAGGGGATAGTGATCCTCCAGAACTCTGTAACAGAATCAAATTTCTCTGAGGGCCACCACCCTCGCCAAGATGATGCGGCTTGCTGCACAGGGGGTACCACCCCTTCTGAGTCAGAGGAAGATGATATTCTGATATTTTCTGACGATTTCTCTATACAAGGGAACAACACCGAGAGTACCTCTGCCACAATCTCTTCCACCTCTATCCACTTGAGAACAGTCTTTATGACTGACGACGATCACGAAGCGCCTTTCGGTCGACAACGGCTAGAAGTGCTGGAAGCCATGTTCCTGTCCTTGGTCAAGTCTGTGGACGAGATCAAAGCCGCCTTGTCAGCTCAACTAGTAAGGACGCCCGGACAAACAAGCTTGGGACCCGCAGTCAACGCGAACTCCAATATGTCCGCCCCTCCTTTGGGTGATGATCCCTTAGCACCATCCGTGCCTTCAGCTGCAGATGAAGCCAAGGAGGCAAGGAGGGAATTCCAGGAGCTTCGAGCTATGTTCAATGCCCGAGACTCCTCTCGGGATCTTAGAATATGGCAGCCATATCCTGTTGCATAGAGAGACGTACCTTTTCTACCTCGGTACAAGCCGTTCCATATCAACTCTTATGATGGGAAGACTTCTGCTAGTTAGTACATGACTTACTTTAAAGTCACCACCGACCACTTGCTGCACAGTGACGCCATCCTTACACGATTATTTATCCGAGCATTGGAGGGGATCGCGTTTGACTGGTACCGCAACCTTTCCGACAACAGCATTCACTCTTTTGACGGCTTCAAGCACATATTCCTGGAGAGATTCTACGAAGTGGGGCATGATGTGATGATGTCATCTCTCATGGACGTCATCTAGGAAGAGAGGAAGCTGACAAGGAACTATATCGAGCGGTTTCGCCAAACCGCAATGAGATTGCCCCAAGGCAATCCCGAGAGCTCCTTGATTGAAATCTGCTAGAAGAAGCTGCTCCCTGCAATTAGCCTGTGGATGGGTGATGATCAGTTTAGGAATTGGACAACCTTCATCATAAGTTCTACAAATATAGAGGCAAAACTGAAGAAGGCTCGCCAGCTGGGATTACACATCCCATACGGAGAAGATAAGGGCATACGTCCTTGTTCCACCTCCAGTAACAATAAAAGTGGAGCCACCACCAACCGGGACAGTAAAGGCAAGCAGGCCATGGTCACTGATGCGACTCAGAAGCCTGAACAAAAATAAGCGGAAGGTCCGTGGCCCAAGATCAACTATTCATTCGAAGATAGTCATGTCAAACCTATCTTCGATATGCTCTTACAAGGGGGTAGGATCCAGCTCCCGCCACCAAGGCGCGAGCCCCGAGCAGCAAAAATAGAGGACCCTAAGTATTGTCACTTCTACCGCTATGTCCATCATGCCACCCAGGATTGCTTCCAATTGAAGTGGTACATTCAGAGTCTTATCGACTCCAAAGCTCTGCCGATATACTTTGAAGAGGTTACCATGGCAGCAAACATGGTATCTATTCAGTTCGACAACTTTCCTCTAACAGGACTCCAGACGGGGTAATACCTGTCCCTCGGGCAGCGATAGAGGTTACTAATCTTCCACCCGCCCGGAGCCAGACATCTGGATTGGTGCCCCTCACCACATCACGAGAAGAGATCATGTGGGTGCATCCAGACTTGGTGCCCGAAGTTACCCGGGGGTGTCATCTCCTACCAACAAGAAGAAGGGCAGAAAGTCTAGAGCCTGTCATACAATTTCAGCTAAAGCTGAAGAAGCTGCAGATGTTGTTACCCGGTCTGGAGCACAAGTCTAGCCCGCACGGGATAGTCCAACCGAAGATCCTCAGCCAGCAATGTTGCCTCCCTCTGAAGTTCCAAGGCCATCTCAGCCTCCACTGGCGAATAAGTCCAAGATATGGGAGACCCGCTTCAACAGGCCACTCCGTAATGATATACCTCAGGGACTAGAGAGACCTTACAAATTTGACATATTAGCACAATTGACTAATATGCCAGCAAAGTTGTCGCTATACGAGCTCCTAAGGCTCTCCAAGGATCTTCGTGTCGCATTAAGCGAAGCACTCCAGAATGCTGATACCTACTTAGCTCAGGTCAAGCCTCTAGGGGAAGACCCGCCAACAGATTTACAGGGCGACGATAGCACAGATATAATGCCCAACATCATATTTACCCTGCAGGACATGTTGATTAAGACCAACTTGTATGATCGCCCCATGTACTACACTGGATACATAGGCGATATCAAGATGGATAGGATGCATATCGACCCGGGCTCGTCAATAAGCATCATCCCGAAAAGCCTGCTCCAACTTCTTGGTATCCCTATGCATCGACTAGCAGCAACCAACACTGCCATTAGTGGTTTTAACTCAGGGAGAAGCTATCCCCTAGGGAAGATCCGGTTGAAGTGCCAGATTGGTGACCTGAAGACGGAAGTTACCTGCTATGTCATAGATGTAGACACCTCCAACAACATCCTCCTGGGACGTCCGTGGATATATGATTATATGATCGTGCCATCCACCCTTCACAAGTGTTTCAAATATGTCAGTAAGCACGGTTCCGTGAAGACCGAATGCGCCGACATTGATCCCTTCAAAGGGGTTGAATCTTATTACTCTTCAGAGGCTTGTCTATATGACGAATCCAGGAAACACATAACAGACGAGCCGGAAGCCATCACAGGGCCGGAAGAACCCTTGAGAGTCCATCTCCAAGCCCACAAACCGGGCAGGGCTGTACCCCTTATCGCAACCTTGCATAAAGAGGTGCTCGGTTCTCTTGTCACACCTGCACAGTCAGAACCAATAGTCATCCGTCTCCCAAGATCCAGCCAGAAGCCAAAACTTGTTTTAGGACCAATGGTGATCCGGCTGCCAAAGTCCAATCAAAGGCAATAAGAAGATGCGAAGCCCTCGGTAACACCAATGGTAATCCGATTGCCAAAATCTGCTCCAAGGCGAATAGAAGACACAAAATCCCTTGCCGAGCCAATTATCATCTATCTTTCCAAGACGAGCCAGCAGCCAAGTGTTGATCCAACACTCCCAGGCAAGTCAGTACCTCAAGCAGAACCCGTGGTGATCAAGTTGCCCAAGATGGCGTCCCAAACTCTAAGCTTGCATGGGGTAGCCAAGGAGGACGGAGAACTCGCCAAATATGTGGTTACACAGGCAGAGAGCCCCTCTCCTGATGATGTAATCCCGGTGGATAAAATTCCTTATTTCATCAATAAGAGGCTGCCTTTAGACTATTCTGAGTATGATAAGCCTAATCTAACGTATGTCGCACGGGACTATCTAGACGTTAGCCTGCACACACAGACAGAAGAGGATGGGGTCACACAATCATATTTGGCCGAAAAGAAGGTCCTCAATATTTCACACCATAAGAGTCCAACCTCAGACCCGAAGCTGGAAGACTACTGCTCTACTTGTATAGTCCACAAGCCAAGTACTTCATGTAAAAGCAGGGGTACGACATGGAGGCTACCCTGGGTCTAAATTATGACAGTGGTCGACGATTGCCTCTACAACCGCCGGCACCGGTATGGAAGCCTCAAGATCATTATCACAAATCCAGACGCGTCCTCGGGTATGTTACTCCACCTACAATGCCCGAAAGTTTTGACGAAGAATACGAGAGGCACTCCCATTCGTCTAAATCACCCATTTACGACTCTGATAGCAGTATTAGAGATATATTCAGATAGACATTATCTGCTAATATGACATCCGCTGATGTCGAAGAAGAAGACGAAGACCTACTTGAACCTCTTGAGTTGGAGCCGTGGGTCCAGCAACTAGATGCACAATAGAAGAACTGCTTCGAAATTCGTGATCCTCCCACTGAAGATGAGGTTATGCAAGTTAACCTCGGCGATGAATCCTCTCCAAAGCCAATCTTCGTCAGTAAAAGTCTGACAGATGACGAGCGGGAGTCGTTGTTACAAGTCGTCAGAGAATACATCGACGTCTTTGCCTGGAGTTATGAAGATATGCCAGGGTTGAACCCCGAGATTGCACTCAATAAGCTCAACATTTATTCGAACGCAAAACCAGTCAAGCAACAGCAGCGACAATTTTGTCCAGACATCATAAATTCTATAGTGGTGGAAGTGAACAAGCTTATAGCTAGCAATTTTATCCATGAAGAGCAGCATCTAGACTGGGTAGCCAACGTAGTGCCAGTCATCAAGAAGAACGAAAAAAATCTGAATCTGCATCGATTTCTGTATTCTGAATGAGGCATGCCCTAAGGATGAATTCCCTCTTCCGATCACCGATATAATGATCGATAATACGTGCGGCTTCGAGCACATATCCTTTATGGATGGCTTCTCAGGATACAAACAAATCAAGATGGCTCCTGATGATGAGAAGCATACATCATTCCGAACGCCGATCGGCATATATTGTTATACGGTCATGTCCTTCGACCTGAAGAACGTCGGTGCAACATATAAACGGGCTATGAGTGTCATATTTAGAGATCATTTACGCAAGACGGTGGAGTGTTACGTAGACGACATCACCGTCAAGAGCCGCTCTAAAAACGATCATTTACATGACTTGAGAACAGTATTCGACCTCATGCGGGCACACAACCTGAAGATGAATACACAAAGTCTTTTCTGGGGGTGTCCAGCAGAAAGTTCTTCAGCTTTGTCATTACTTCCCAGGGCATTCACATAGATCCCGACAAAACAAAAGCAATCCTGGAGATGAACCCACCAAAGAACCTCCGCGAACTTCGCGACCTTCAGGGAAGACTAGCCTATATCAGGAGGTTTATATCTAACCTCTCAGGGCGATGCCAACCCTTTACTCAACTCATGAGAAAAGGTATCTCTTTTGTATGGAACGAGAAATGTCAGCGTGCCTTTGATGATATTAAGGAGTACCTGATGAATCCGTCAGTTCTGGTAGCCCCGGTCGTCGGAAAGCCCTTCCTGCTCTATGTACGGACGATGGAACACTCCTTCGGTGCTCTGCTAGCACAGAATAATGATGCGGGACATGAACAAGCCATTTACTATCTCAACCGGATGATGGTAGGACCGGAACATAGGTACACTGCCGTGGAGAAGGATTGTCTTGCCCTAGTGTTCAACATTCAGAAAACACGACACTATGTGACAGGGCAGACCATCCATGTTATTTCACGAGTTAATCCCCTCAGGGTTCTCATGACCAAGCCGGGTGCACTCAGTTCTCGTCTAGCCACCTGGGCGATACTATTATCCCCTTACGACATGGTTTTTATTCCGCAGAAAGCTATCAAGGGTTAAGCCCTGGCTGACTTCCTAGCAGTCCATTCAGGCTCAAAAACAGCCAGAATTTATGAAGAAATTTCTGATAAAGTCGTCGCCTCGAATATGACTTCGTACGACGCCATTTGGCGAATGTTCTTCGACGGTGCTTCAAGAACGGGACCACAAGGTGATATCGTTGCTAGAGTCGGGGTGGTATTAATTTTTCCTTCAGGACTAGTAGTCAATCGGGCGTATTCTCTTACAGAACCCTGTTCGAACAACGTAGCCAAATATAATGCTCTAGTCATTGGGCTCCAACTTGCGAAAAAAGTAGGAATCAGACACCTGGAAGCTTATGGTGACTCGCAGTTGGTTGTTAACCAGATCCGAGGTTCATACGAGGTCCGTAATGAGGACCTGATTCCCTATTATCAAACAACAGTGGCCATCATTCCAACGTTGGAGGGGTTCTTTATAGAGCATGTTCCTAGGCTTCAAAATATCGAAGCGGATGCCCTGGCCGGTCTTGCCGCTTCCTTAGCACTCCCAAATAATGCCCATCATCTAGTCGACATAATAGGCCATGAACTGGTCTCCCTAGGAACAATCTTCAACTGGGTATGAGTTACTCCGCCCAAATAACCAACGACATACAAGACTGGAGACGCCCGCTCATCGACTTTGCAGTCTATGAAATTCTGTCAGAGAATACGAAAGAAGCTACCTCAATCAGAAGACGCTCCCTCAGATTCTTCTACGATACGAAGACGAAAATGTTATATCGACGATCCTACGATGGGCTACTACTAAGATGCCTGCCAAATCCAGAAGTCGAAGAAGCCCTACGTGAAGCTCATGATGGAACTTGTGGGGCTCACCAACCTGGCCCGAAATTACAAGATCGTCTTCGCCAGATGGATTATTACTAGCCCACAATGGTCGTAGATGCAGTTGATGGTGCAAAAAAGTGCAAGACTTGCCAGATCCATGCAGATTTTATATATCTGCCATCTGAATTCTTGCACTCGACAGTGGCCTCTTGGCCATTCGAACCATGGGGAATGGACGTCATTGGGCCAATCACCCCACCGTCGTCTAGAGGGCATTAATGCAAGGGCATCGATTCATACTTGCAGTCACCGATTACTTCTCCAAATGGGCAGAAGCTGTTCTGTTGGCAGAGGTCAAGACATCGAACATGATTAGCTTCATAAAACATCACATCATCTACCGTTTTGGACTGCCCCGGAGGATTATCCACGACAATGGTCCGCAGTTCGCAAGCCACGCTTTCTATCGATTTTATGATAAGAATCGAATTCAGAACATGGCCTCGACAACATATAACCCCTCGGCCAATGGTCTGGCTGAAGCATTCAACAAAACCATAATCAAGCTCCTCAAAAAGTTTGTGTCTGCAAACAAATACGACTGGAATGAAAAGCTTGGTGAGTGCCTATGGGCATATCGGACGACGATTCGGACGGCTACAGGAAATACGCCATTCTTCTTGGTTTACGGGAGCGAGGCAGTCCTCCCATTGGAAACTCAGATCCCCTTATTTCGGGTGGCCCTCACCTACCGGTTAACGGCAGACGATGACTACCGCCGACGGCTGCAAGAGTTAGAAGCATTAGATGAGAAGCGTTTACAAGCTCAACAAGCATATGGCTCTACCAAGCGCGCATCTCTCGGGCTTTCAACAAGAAAGTCAAACAGAGAATATTCTAAGTCGGCGATCTTGTCTTGGCCATTCACAGACCAGTGGTCATGACTCACAAGACCCCCGACAAATTCCAGCCTAAATAGGAGGGTCTGTTCGTCATCGAGACCGTATTCTCTAACGGTGCGTATCGTCTCACAAAACAAAATAGATACTTACTTATGATGCCCATCAACGACAAGTTCCTCAAGAAATACAATATCTAAAGGACACCTTCCAACTATCTCTCGAATTGTGAGTTATATACCCTCAGGTATCGCTGAACTTACACTCTGACTTCAAATCTCCCAGATTGTTGAGTTACGTACCCTCAGGTACCACTGAACTTACTCTCTGACTATTTCGAATGAATTCATATCTCATCCCTTGGTCATATCTATGAAACTTCCTGGTCATAGCTTTTGTCTCAAAATCTATTACCCGCACCACCAGTGCGCAGAAGGGTAATAGGTCCATACAACTTTTCCTAATCTATTACTCGTACTGTCAGTGCACAAAAAGGGTAATAGGTCCACAAAATTCTCCAGCAGGGAAAAACAACCATATCCATATTATCTCTGAGTTGTTTTCCCGTCCATCACAAACAAATCACCCAAGGCATAGAACTTCCATGTTGATAGCACCTCTGAGTTGTTCTGCGTACCCCCATTATGCCTACTCCTACCATGTCCTTATTACCTCTGAGTAGGAAGGCTCTGTTTTGACCCATATTTACCACGTCCTTATTACCTCTTAGTAAATATGTTGGTTTCCTCTCCACTTATTATCAGTACTTGCATCGCCAGTACACAAAAATAGTAATAAGTCCATAAAAATTATCCTAATCTATTACTTGTACCATCGGTGTACCAAAGAGTAGTAGGTCCACAAAATATTATTCAAATCTATTTGCTCGTATTTCTAGATGCACAAAAGGGCAATAGGTCCACAAAATTCTCCAACGGAGAAAAACAACCATGTCCATATTACCTCTGAGTTGTTTTTCTGTCCATCACAAACAAATCACCCAATGTGTAGAATTTCCACGTTGATAGCACCTCTGAGTTGTTCTGCGTACCCCTATTATGCCTACTCCTACCATGTCCTCAGTACTTCTGAGTAGGAAGGCTCTGTTTTGACCCATATTTACCACGTCCTCATTACTTCTGAGTAAATATGTTGGTTTCCTCTCCACTTATTATCAGTACTCGCATCGCCAGTACACAAAAATGGTAATAGGTCCACAAAAATTATCCTAATTTATTACTTGCACCATCGGTGTACCAAAGAGTAGTAGGTCCAAAAAATATCATTCAAATCTATTTGCTCGTATTTCCAGATACACAAAAGGGCAATAGGTCCACAAAAACCCCCCAGTAGGATGTCCTTTATAAATGCTGTATTAGGTCCTCTAGTACAAGCACCACAAATTACCACAAATAAAATGGGGTGAGCATACCCTGTTTATTCAAGATCAGTTACATTTATAGGACTACATCGACAACAAAGAAAGGAAAAATCTGGCAATACGTGGTTAGGTTTGACAACACTTCGTCTTCAAGCAGTTTCGTGGCCCTCGAAGGAAGTCATGTTTTACTGCTGGGAAGCAAATAAAGCTGTTGGATCTCCAAGGAGCTATCGGAAGGAGGGTAAATATAGCATGCTATCCTCCCCTCCGTATTGTGGATGCCTTAGCCCCGCTCCCCCAAGGGACCATACCTTTAAAATATGGTCCCTGATGGTAGTTTTGCTTAGTTGGAGAGCCGTGAGGGCAGGACGTTCATAACGATGCCTGACCACCGTCCAACTCTCCTAGGTATAAAGGCTCTTCCTACCACCTGGGGAAAACTCTTCTGAAGCATGAAGAGCCTTGAGTTGTTTGATGTATATGCCAAAAAGACGTGGAAAAAACTCTTCCGAAGCATGAGGAGTTTTGAGCTGTCTGATGTAGGCGCCAGAATATTGTATTTTTACTCCATTGTCGACACCTGTTCTGAAGAAGTGTGCTAGACAAATCCCTACAAAAACAGGAGAAAAGGGGATTTTAGCACCGAGAAAACAAAGAACTCTGTTATGCGGCCCAGTCCATGCGGTACTATCGTACAGAACACATGTGGTCCAGACGAGATAGGGCATACATCGACCAGGCTTATAGCAGAGGCAGTATATGACAAGCCCACGCATGAAAATATGCGCTATGGCCATTTGAAATTTCAGTCATCGTCTGCTCACCATCCTCACTCTTGAGAGAAGATTGCACGTTGGAATGAATGGAAGGAGTGTCTGTCGCTCTCGACTGGGTAGCAAGTCGCTTTCCTTCGGCCGTCATACCAATCGACTTAGAAGCTCTTGGAGCCATAGCAAAAAAGAATGATGAAGTCGAAGGAGGAGAAGGTGAAAGAGGAAAATCTCCCTCTGAATGACTCCTATTTATAGAGTTACTGAAAAGAGACTCTTTGATTCTCGAGATCATTAAGGATAGGGACAACGTTTGCGGATTTTATCCATAATAACCGTCGAGCGTCTCTTCGATTTTCGAGATCATTAAAGATAAAGTCGACGTTTGGGAATTTTATTCCCAGTAACCGACGGCTTTATCTCAAAAATAGATCCACAACCGAGTCGGAAGAATTAAATGCAGTAGTGACAACTGGCAGACTCTCTGTGGCTCGAAGCGTCCCTGCGACTCAAGATTTGTTCTGCGACTCAGGATCTCCCTGCGGCTTAAATATTTTCTCTGCGACTCAAGATCTCTTTGCAGTTCGAAAAAACTTTCTGCAACTTGAAGACTTCCTATGGCTTGACATATTTTCATGCTTCTTATTCAAAGTATTCCAAATTTGCAATTTGAAAACTTTGAAGGAGGTCTTGTAGAAGCATAAAAAATATGGAGTTTATGCGGATTACAAATTGCCGCATAGGTACTTTGGGCCAAACAAGTCCGTATGACGGAAAGCCGCATGACTATTCAAAGACATATGCGGCCCGTCGACAAACAACTGTAGAAGGAAAATATACGGCCAAAGAGGAGCAGTTCAACTGATCAAGCTGACAAGTCCTAGCAAAACATGACATTTCTGATACTTTGACAAGAAAGATAAGACGTGCGACGTCGCCCAAAAGCAGGGTTCGTACGCCTCCATGCGGCCAGAAGAATGTCATCTAAGCCGCATGAAACTTATGCGGCTCAGATTATGTAGCCCCAAAGTTTCCAAAACTTTATGCAGCCAGAAGTAATTGTGATCCAAGCCGCATGCATGAGGCTCATGCGACCCCGCATGATCGAAGACTGAGAAAGCTATACGCAATGGGACACGTGGCAATCTGACCAATTCCTTAACTACCCAGATTTGCTGTAACAAATTCTCAACAAATCGACAGATGGCAGCCCAAGAGCGGGTCGTCGTGTGCTAATCAGCCACATGGCTGCAAGCCATCTATGCGGCTCAAAATACATATTATTATAAATAGCAGGGTGCTACACCCCTACAAAAGGCTGACAACCTTTAAGAAAAAATAATATCTTCACGAGCTAGAGACTGCATCAGATAGTCCACGGAGTAAGGCAGAGTTGATAGCACTTTACCGAGCCTCCACCGTCACCCCCCATAATCAAAACTAAACAATTGTACTTAGATTATTTTCTAGGCTTTCTTTCTAGGCTCTTCTTTATACAAGCGAGTTTGCAATCAATTTCAGGGTTCTGTAATACCTGTCATTAATTTTTATGGCAAACACTTCCCACTTTGGTTCGAAGTCGCCCTTGCTCATATGTGTCATAGTCATAGGACGTCTGATAGTAAGGACTAGCTCACCTTTTTGAAATGCTCGTACTTTGACTTTACGATTAAAGGCTTTTGAGATATGGGCTTAATATAGCTCGATGTGTTGTTAAGCTAGTAGCTGCTTCTCATGATGTGCTTCAAGCTCCTGATGTCGAACATGATCATTGTTTTCGGTTTTGAGTTCATTGGCAATGTCTATTTTCATTTATGGGATCTAAATCTCCAACGGAATAATAGCTTTGCATCCATACACCAAAGAGAATGGTGTACAGCTGGTCGGAGTGCATATGATAGTACGGTATGACCATAGAAACTCTCTAAGATTTTTGCTCCAGTTTCAGTTTTTTGGTAGAAACGAACATTTTGAGAAGCTTGATGAATGTTTTATTGAATGCTTCTGCCAAACAGTTAGCTGCAGGATTGTAGACTGCCGAAGCGACATTGTTGATCCGGTTTTCATCACAAAATTGGGTGAACTTCTGACTAATAAACTACGATCCATTGTCATAGATAATTCGCTGAGGTATGCCGAATCTGTACATCACATGATGCTTGATAAAGTTGATGACACTGCTTGTCTTGACTTCAGCTAAAGGTATAGTTTCGGCCCATTTTGAGAAGTAATCAGTTATAGCTAAGATAAACCGATGTCCACAAGATGAAGGTGGATAATAGGACCAATAACATCCATGTCCTAAGCTTCGAAAGGCCATGATGCTGCAGTCAGATGGAGAAATTCTGAAGGTTGATGAATGAAATCTGCATGGATTTGACATGCTCAACATTTCTTTGAATATTTGATGGCATCCGATACCATGGTTGGACAATAGTATCCCATGCGTCGAATTCGATTTTGTAGATGAGGACCAGGCCGATTTGAACCATAGACACAATCTTAAGCTTTACGTAGTATCTGTTTTGCTTCATCTCTTGTAAGACAGCGTAGAAGCATACCGTCATATGATCGTCGATAGAGTGTTTTGGAGGTATAATTGTAATAGAATCGGAGTGATTTCCGACAAATTATAGTTGCTTCTTTTGGATCTTCAGGTAGGATGTCATATATTACAAAGTCGATAAAAGGAGCTCTCCAATCATCGCTCGTAGTGCATACATTGACTGAATTATTGGACTCCAGATATAAATTATTCTCGATGCAGAATAATTCCTTGTTAGTGATAACGATCATCTGTTGTCTTTTTACAGGGATCGCTAATACTATTGCTAGATTAGCAAGTGCATCAGCTTATGTATTACATGCCCGACATACATGTTCAATAAAGAAGCATTTAACGATGCAGCCAACTTAACTGCTGCTTCATGATACAGCACGAGATCTTGATGACGAACTTCATATGTGCCTCTAACTTGATTGACGATCAACTTAGAGTCTCTATATACTTCAAAGTACTCGATATCCAACTATTTGGCTAATTGGAGACCATGAGTAGAGCGTTGTATTCAGCAACGTTGTTGGAGCATAACTCGTCTAAAGAGTAAGCTCTTTGAATGGCCAATCCTTCTTGAAATCCCAGAACGATTTTGACTCCAGCGACGATAGTGCCTTTAGGTCCGATTCTAGATGTACCATCAAAGAATAGATACCAAGCAAAGATTCCTTCTAAATTTGTGTTAGATTCCAGAGTTTTATCAAGAATTTCATCGTAGAGTTTAGATGTCTCAGGAATTGGATGAGCAACCAGAATGTCAGCTTGGGCTTGACCCTTCACAGACTTTTATGGAACATAAACTATATCATATTGCACGAGTAGTGTGGCCCATGTAGCGAGTCTAGAGTCGAGTGCACTTGTCTTCTTCATCAAGACTCAAAGAGGATTGACTCTGGAGATGACATGAATAGTTTGGCCCGTGATATAATATCGTATTTTCTGGACAGCGAACGTCAAGGCTAAACACTCTTTTTTCTACTGGACTGTATCGATGTTCAACACCGATCATTGTGCGACTGAGATAATAGATGGCTTTCTCATGACCCTCTTTGTTCCTCTGGGCTAGCAAGGCACCCAAGGAATGATCCATTGCCCAGACATACATCAGGAAAGGTATTCCTATAACTGGAGGCACTAGAACTGGAGGGTTCATCAACTACCACTTTATACCTTCAAAAGCTTGCTGGCATTCTTTAGTCCAAACGAAAGGTACACCTTTATTTTTTAGTTGAGTGAACGGTCTGCAACGTCCAGAGAGATTTGAGATGAATCTCCTTATGTACGCAAGCCGTCCCTGGAATCCTCGTAGCTCTTTTAGGTTGTGTGGAGGACGCATCTCTTGAATAGCTTTGACTTTCTCAGGGTCAACGTGTATACCCTTAGAGGTAATAACGAATCCAAAAAATTTGCCACTAGAGACTCCTAGGAATGAATTGGTGGGATTCATCTTGAGTTGATGTTGGCACATTAGATCGAAGATAGTTCTTAAGTCTTGGATGTGATCTTTCTTTAGACGACTTTTGATAGTTGTATCTTCGACATAGCATTCAACTGTCTTCCATAAATATTCTCGGAAGATAGTGCTCATGACCCACTGATAGGTTGCACCAGCGTTCTTAAGACCAAATAGAATGACTGTGTAGCAGTAAACTCCTAGAGGAGTGTAGATAGATGTCTGTTTTTCATCTTCAGGATTCATCCTTATTTGATTATATCCGGAGAATCCATCCATAAAGGACATCCGTTCGAACCCACAAGTATTGTCGATCATGACATCAGTGATCAGTAGAGGAAACTCATCCTTGGGACAAGCTTCATTAAGGTTTCTAAAGTCGATGCAGACTAGGACCTTCCTTGTTTTCTTTATAACTGGGATGACATTAGCCACCCAGTTAGGATGCTATTCTTGTCTGGCAAAGCCACATGCGATGAGCTTTTTGACTTTAGCTTCTATGGCATCCATCATGTCAGGTCAAAATCGATGTTGTTATTGCTTAACTGGCCTTGCATTTAGCAGAATGTTGAGCTTATGTGTAGCGATCTGAGGATCCAATCCTGGCATATCTTCATAGCTCCAAGCGAATACGTCAATATATTCCCTAATAAATTGAATCAGTTCTTGTTTATCTAATTCAGGAAGGCTTTTGCTGATGAATATCAGTCTTAGAGAGGCTTCATCTCCGACATCAACTTGAACCAACTGATCTTCGGTAGGTAGCTCATGTTGCTCAAAGCAAATTTTCTATTGAGTATCCATTCTTTGTGTCCAGGGATCAGATTCAGGGACATCGGCAAAATCGTTGCCGTCTTTTGAGAATTCGACAGTTACCATATTCGAAGATAGAGTCACTCGATGAACGTGCCCTATACTAGTGTCTGAATCCCATGAAATAGAGTCGAAAGAATTAGATCGCTCTTCCTTATCAGACTCAGAAGAGACTGGGGTCGTGATTGGCGAAGTATAGTCCAACCTATGCTTTGTTTTCCTATAGAATTATAGTGACTTTCCTTTTGGAGCAGGGATACGAATAGGAGTTTGCCTCCCCTGCCACCGTTGAGGCCAATTTTAAAATTGTAGTCCATCTTTTGAATGATGTTCTTTGATTGTTAACTGTAACGACGCAGCTGAAGTCGCCCATTATCATTATTTTCAGCCTCGCTATCGGACGTAGCCTTTTGATGCAATCCTTTGCTGAAGAGGATAGGATGTTCATCTTTCTTTTAGGAAGGAACTAGAAAAAATGAATCTCGTGCTGGTTCAAGTGATACTTCGTCTTGGAGAGGTTGAACTGATCCTAATGTAAGAGGTTCAAAGTTATCCAGGATTTCTAGATAACATCGAGTATAGTAATTGACATCGTATACTGTAAAGGAGACGCTACTTTATTTATAATTACATCATCATTTACAATAGGGCTATTGATCTTAGCCGATGGCTTGCTAAGATTAATGACCAGAGGAGGAGAAGGAGAAGGCTTGTTACGACGAAGGTCGATAACAAGAGGCTCAGAAGAGGTGAGCTCCCTATGCTCCGTCTTTTCAACAAGAGGATGCTTAGCATGAGAGGAGAGATGTATAGTCAGCGTCTGAGAAGACGAAGGACGAGATGTGCGTCCTTTGACCAAAATCACCAGGACATCATCTGGGTTGTCCTTTTAATCTTTTTAGTGTCCATGGCTAGTACAAATTTCATGAACTCCTCTTTATACATCCTGGAGTCAGTGAAATATGCTTTGACGCTTTGAAAGGGATTAAGATCAGCCACTTCCTTTTGGACTTATCTATTGTCATCTACATATTTGAAGCATTGGTGGAGAATGAAGGGCACAATGTTGTGTTCATGCTACCATGGTCTTCCTAACAAAGAATTGTAGGAGCCATGATTGTCAATCACATAAAAAGTGACCTTCGTACGGAGATTGCCAATTTGAACTTTCAGGAGAATCTTTCCTAGTGGTTCACTTCTCCCAGAATTAAATTTCAGAATAGTTGTGATCGTTTTAGAGAGATTATGGACTGGGATATTTAGTACATCCATAGAGTCTTCGGCATGATGCTGAGTACAGATCTAGGGTCAATCAGGATGCGATTGACTTTCATTGTATCGACATATCTCGTGAAATAGAAAGGTCGATCATGTCGATTGTCTTCCAGAAGCATGCCATCTTGTGTGAAGGTGTAAGTCCTGTAAATTTTAATTATAATTTATTTAGATTGATTAGAGTTTAAACACGATTAATCATGAGATTTTTACTTGTTATTAAATTCCTACTTTTATTTTTGATTATCATATGCACCTTGCCATGACTTTTAATTTAGGAGCACAAGACTAGTTATTTTCTCAAAACCAACTTCACATGCATGATCTAGTCGAGACACTCTACACCCATGATCTTCGTGTCCCACTAAGACACACCATCTTGTGCTTCATTTTTATCACACAACTTTTCTAACACAAGACCCAATCTTGATTCACCCCACGGAGTCACCTTTATTTCCATCTTGATTTTGAGACACAATCCCAACCCAAACTTCTCAACCCAAGATATGGACACGACCCATATTGAGCCTACTACACACATGCCACTTGTGTCACATTCATTTGAGTCCCTACATGCCATTTATTTATCCATAATCATCAATGACTTAAATTAGAGTCATGGTGATACCAAACCCAACTTGACACAATCTAAACTAAACCAACCTATCCTAATTGTATATGACCACTCTCATGACAAACCCTATATACCCAATACATTCTTCCTATCTACAACACACCAAACACCAATTTTCCCTCATCTAAACTCACACATAAACCTAATGGACAACTCATTAACCATGAAGATTAGGATGTAATTTCTAATTATATCTATTCAAACCCTTACCATCCAATTAGCCTATTTTGGCCAAGCCATGAGATGCCTCGGAAAGCTATCCATGACATACCCCTCTCTCTTATCCAATCATATGGAAACCACACATTACTTTTTGAAATATTTCAAACTCTCTCTCTAGTTTTCTAAAGCATCTAATCACTCCCTTTCTATATCATATTAAACTCACCTTTTTCTCCTGTATTCATTTTTTACACAATAGCCATCTTTTTTACCTAGCCGAACACTCCTTCTCCTCTCTTTTCTAAACTCCTTCCCCTTTCCTCTCCTAGCCAGCCAACCTCCATGGCTGACCCCTTTTAACAGCAACCCCTCATCTTTTCATCTTCATCTCCTTTCCCTCCATGGCTGACTCCTCA